>JALLPA010000160.1:0-19231 GCA_036939895.1 Thalassiosira exigua
AGAGAGAGGGAGAGAGAGAGAGAGAGAGAGAGAGAGAGAGAGAGAGAGAGAGAGAGATGGGCAGCAGGCTACATTTGAGTTTTGAAATTCAAAACGCTAGAGAGTTAATCCTGCTGTTTGTCTTGCCCAGCGGCCGTCACATCCTCCCTCTGCTGAAACTCTGGAATCCAGCGCTGGGTGAGACGCTTGGCGCCCAAGGAGACCACCTCCTCAAAGTTGAGATCTGTCAATGAGGTGGGTATGAGATAATATCGATATGACCATCGTCTATCATAACCTCCCGATGTGATCTCGATGGTGCCAAGCTTCTGGGTCAACATGCGATCCTCGGGCTCGCAACCTCTCGATCTGCGGGGTGCCATGAACCTGACATACTCCTGTGGCTCATGAAGCTCTTGGACTGATAGGTATCAAACGATTCACTCGTAGATCGTAGCGAGGGAGAAAGATGGCATTCTAACTCTAACGCAGTAGTTGTAGTGACATACTTTCACATTCTAAACTTAACAATTTTATGAGAGCATTCCCCAGCTCTCTCTCTCTAGATTTCATGACACGAATCAGCGCTCATGACATAATGTGGTAAGCAAGACCACCAAGATTGTCTATACCCAAGTCGATCGTACCAAGATAGTCCATGCTTATATCGATATTGATCTTGCATCCCAAGATTGCCCCAAATTGATGTATCTTGCCACGATGCTCCTTTGACAAGATCACTTTGATAAGATTCCCTTTCGCTCATGCAATAGCTAGATCGAACAGCGAATCTCTATCCCTGCTTTGCGAACTTGGATCCTTTCGTACCAGACCACTCGACGCTCAGCAATCATTAC
This sequence comes from Thalassiosira exigua, assembly GCA_036939895.1. Taxonomy (NCBI): domain Eukaryota; phylum Bacillariophyta; class Thalassiosirophyceae; order Thalassiosirales; family Thalassiosiraceae; genus Thalassiosira; species Thalassiosira exigua. The sequence goes on from JALLPA010000160.1 coordinate 837, forward strand.
ACCATGTAATGATAACCCCCTATACTGCCTCACTCAACACTCCCACAAGCGCGATTGGCCTTCTCACCAATTCTCTCCATATGGCGCAACCATTGTAGGCAAGGATTCTTGAATTCATTGGGAGAATTTTCTACGCTAGGAGAGGGGGATGTGACCGGTATTTACTTCCGAAGTGTCGACTTCAGCAATTCGACAGTTCGGGCCCAAATGAAGTCGTACGTCAACAAATTGAGAGGTAAGTGTGACACCCTGTCTTGCCATTTCTAGTTTTCAGTCAACTAAGGAAGTTCAATGCAAACTTTATCAACATCAGATTATGCCGGTGAATATCCAGAGCGGTTTTGGATTGAAGGTAAGTAGGCATGGCCGAGCCCAAAACATTGCTGGAAACCTCGTTGTCATCTGTTCTTACGATTAATTTCCCCGACTGATCCATGTAGATCTAGAACGTTTCACGAGCATATTTGGAATTCAGGATTTGCCCTTTGAAGATCAGCTCGATAGGTTCCTCGATGTCCCAATTATCAATGATCTTTACGACAACGACATCGTTCGCGACTCAAATGGGAAGGTAATAAGCTCTAGGACATTTTTTCGCATGACCAAGGTAAGCACATACCAGTTTATTTCACATATCCGTAATCGAAGTGGTTTCAGCATAACATTATCTAAACAAATATCAGGTGAAAGCTCACAGCATTGATGAGACTGTTCGATTTATCAACTGGGAGCAGGACCTTACATCGTCACAGGAAGTCAACAAAGGTATGATCTCCATGATCCAGCACACGAGATGAGAATATTACCCTTTCTGATCGTGCTACTTCGTGTTTTTTCGCAAATTCATTGAGGAATGGAAGTTCTTCACTTTTTTTCTCGTAAGAGCCAAATGATTAATTTGTCATTTACACTTGCATTGTGACAAACTAATCCCACTCCTTTTATATCTGCCTGTAGGCATGTTTTACTCTTGGGAATTCTTTTCCAGATGCCCCAAAGAATTTGTGACGTCCATAGCAATGTCGGTAGGCGCGGTGACCCTCCTTGCAGTTTTGTTCGTCCCGCACTGAACATCTGCATTCTACGTGGGAGGTGTTATGATCATGATTACTCTAGATCTTCTTGGTTTCATTCGGTTCTGTGGTGAGGTTTCCGAGGAAAAACGTGTTCATGAACCCTGTTGCTGTCGTTCTACTATTTTTTTAACTCACAGGATATCTGGTGTCATTACTAGGTGTTCATGTCAACGTGATGTCTATTGGATTTGTGAGTACATGTTTCCTTGGCAATGACTTCTACCATCCCGCAAATGTCTCAAGTGATTCTTTTATGGTTGATCATGTCTTGCACGTGATTGTGAGGTACATTGAGATTGAGTCGAAAGATAGGAAACAACGCACTCTAGAGACTCTCGAAACGATAGGCGCGTCTCTAGTACTTGGAGGTGAGACCAAACAGCGGAATTTCCATTGTTTTAACCATCATGGCTAAATCCCTTTGTGATTTCAATACTAGGTGCATCGACATTCATCGGCATTTTATGCCTTTGGCATCCTCAACTAGTGAAACTGCCATGACTATATCCATCATCTTCTGCAGCCTGGTTTTACTATCGGTGCTACATGGATTGATGTTCATTCCTTGCGTTTTATCATTCATTGGAACGGGTGACTCAATATCACATCAAAGATCAGGACTGTAAAAACGATGGATTGAGTTGACGTACAACAACACCCTCCAATCACAGGGAGGAGACCCAAAGAAAGAAATCAGCTGTTGGAATTCATAAGCTACAGAAACAATGGTTACTGTCTTGTTCTCTCTGGAGCTTCAAGTGGTAACATTTAGCAGACTCATTCAAAGTCAACGTCAGCATAGTTTCGACGTCCAGTGAATTTTGGCCACCGGCATAAGTCAAGAGTAAAGTCTGCCGTCCACTAAAGGCCCCAGACTGCGGCAAGTGCAATAATTGGAACACGCTTTAATACCACTAGACATTCTAATATCAAAACACGTCTATGAAATCTATCAAATCACCGGTATCCTCTCCCAGAACAGGCAACAAAACGAGGAAGTCTCGTCCATCATCTCGGCGGCGGGGGCGGGGACGGGTTCTTATAGCCCCTCCGCGGGGGCGGGGGCGGCACGCTCCCGCCCCTCGCAGCGCCGGCGAAGTCCCCGGGCGACGCCCGCATCGGCGACGCGGCGCTCGGGGACGGCCTCCTCGGCGACGCGGCGCCGGGCGACGGCCGCCGCGGCGGCGACGCCTTCGGAGGCGCGGCTCCGCCGTACCGCGCGGCGCCGGGCGACGGCCGCCTCGGCGGCGGCGAGGCCCGCGACGGAGCGGACCCGCCGCCTCGCGGCGGGGTGGTCCTGCCGCCGCCGCCCGCGCCGACGCCCGCCGCGCGCTTCGGCGGCGGCGGGGGGAGGGGGAACCTCGGCGCGTTCCGATACGACGCGCCGGGGGGATCGGACGAGTCGTCCGACTCCGCGGAGCGGACCGAGGAGCCGCCGTCGTCCGCGACGTCTCCCTCCGTCGTCGTCGGACGCGGGGCGAACGCGCCCGCCGTCGCCGTCGGAGGCGGGGGGGCGAACCCGCCGCCGGGGCAGAGGACGTCGCCCCCGCCGCCTCCGGAGGCGCGGTACTCCACCGTGGAGTGCTCGGGGATCGCGGCCGGGTGCCCCTGCCAGCTCGACCGATCGTCGCGGGGGTTGGACCGGGCCCGCCCCCCCGCGCCGCTCGCGAGGGAGCCTCCGCCGCCGCTCCGCTCGCTCGCCATGGTGGAGGACCCTTCGGACCAGCCGGTGGCGCTCTCCTCCTCGGACGACGAGTCGGAATCGGATTCCTCGGATTCCGTGTAGGAGGAGTCGGAGCCGGAGCTGTCGTCGTCTGAGCCGACAGCTCCACCGTCTTCGCCGTAGTTCGCGGGGTAAGATCCTCCAGGCGCATATTGATGCGAACCGTCGTAGCTCACGGGGAAAGCGCCGCTCTCTGGAAGGGGTGCATATTGGTCTGGCTCGTGGTAAGCCCCGTGATGAGGTGCTCCTTCGTGGGACGCGTACTGATCTCCGCCGTAGTACGTCGCCTCGACGCCGGACGCGTATTGATTCGACCCGTCGACCGGCGCCCACTGGTCTTGCGGGTGCGGCGCGTACTGCTGGTCCTGCGGGTGCGGCGCGTAGCCCGGCGCGTACCGGTCGCGCGCGTACGCGCCGTGGCGATATCCCAGCTGGTCCCAGCTCCGGGCCCGGGAGCCGTAGGACGACGCGTCGGGGATGTCCCGATACGACGCCGCCGGGGGATCGGACGAGCGAGACGCCTCGCTCAGCGAGGCCTGGTCGTCGTGGTGCGGGTCGCTCCCCGGGGGCGCTCCTCCCGGCGCTTCGCTCGCGCGCCCGCCGCGGTCCAGGTATTGACGCCAGTCGACCGGACGCTGCGGAGACGGAGCGGCCCCGCCGGCCCGGCTCCGCTCCGCCGCCCCGTCCTCCTCTCTCTGCTTCCGCGAGTACTTGGCGATCATGTCCGAGATCACCGGGCCGTACGCGGCGCGGTCGTCGTCGCCATCCCCGCCCCCTCGCTCCTCGTCGTCGTGCTCGTCGTCGTACACCTCGTATCCTTCCTCTTCCTCCTCCTCTTCGTCGTCTTCTTCGTCGTCGTCTTGCGGCCGTCGCCGTTCCGCGTCTGATGGTTTGTCTCGGTTCTTGAGCGCGAACTCCATCCCGCAGAACGATCCCCGTCCGTCCTCCTCGCTCTCGTGGCCGCTCTCCGTCTCGGACTCGCCCACGGGAGTTCCCGCGACGACGCTAGGTTCGACGACGAGGGAACCGACCACGGAACCGGAGCTCGCCGCCGGCGCCGCCGTCGGCTTGGCCGAGCCCAGCTCTCCCCGTACGTCCGACGCGCGGACGCCGCGGGCCTCCTCTCCTCCGTCCGCGCGGGCCTTCGCCCCGCCGCCCGCGAAGGATCGATATCCCATCCCTCGACGCCGGACGAGGAAGAGCGCCGCCGCCGCCACGATCGACAGCGTCACCAGCGCCCCCGCCAACCCCGGCACGAACGAGTTCCCCCCGCCGCTTTCCGACCCTTCTTTGGTAGCTGCGGATGACCGACTCGCGTCCGCGCCGTCGGGCGCCTCCGACCCGGCCGCCGACCCCTCCGCGATCCCCGGCGCCAGCGACAGCGGGCGCATCCGGATCCCCACGTTCCCCGAGTCGATGACCTCTCCCTCCCCCAGCTTCCCGCACCCGGTCTCGTACTTCGACGGGTCGGATCCCTCCCCGCCGTCCACGAAGGAGTACGTCGGGGAGGACGACGACGAGGAGGAGGACGACGCTCCTTTCCCTCCCCCTCCTCTGTCGTCCTCGCCGCCCCGCCCGCCGCCGAGGTCCCAGGTCCCCCCGTTCCACGAGGGCAAGTACACCACCTCGTACCCCAGCTTGTACCGTCCTTCCTCCAAGTCGTCGAAGGCGTACGTGCCGGGAAATTCCACCTCGGCCTCCTCCAAGATCCGTCCGTCCGCGCAGTCCGCGAGGGCGACGGCGACGCGGGCGTCGGACACCGCGTACCCTCCCACGGCGGCCGCGCGCTCCTTGGCGTCCATGGACCCGTCTTCGTCGACGTCGAGGTAGACGTGGCCGCCGATGGAGGCCTTGGGAGGGGCGGAGGGCTCGGCTTCGGGGTCGGAGACGGAGGAGGCGGAATAATCCCCGGCTCCGGCTTGAGGGGGAGGAGGGGCGGGGAGGTCCCCCGCGGGGATCCACCCCAGCTGATACCCCGAGTTCGGGGGATACGGTCCTTCGGCGCCGGCGTCCGAGTCGGGGTTTCGAGGGTCGACGCCGGCGTCTAACTCCTCGACGTCCCCCGACGGCCTCAATCCCGCGTTCCACTGGATGGGACCCCCGCCCGCGCCGCTCACCTCGCACATCGTCCACCCCACCGAGGTCTCGTCGATCACCAGGACGTCCGTGTCGGCGCGCGGCTCCCCTTGCTCTCTCCCCGTGGACCGTCCCACGAAGGGATCGGACGAAGAAGCGTCGTCGGCGGCGTCGTCGGGCGGGCGGAAGCGCACCCGGTACGATCGCCCCGAGGGGACGTGGAACCAATACGTGCCCTCGGCGTCCGTGGTCGCGGTCTGGATCGCGGTGCCGCTGCCGTTGCCGCCGTTGCTACCGCCACTATCAACGCCCTTGCCGATGCCGCTTCCGTCGTCGCCTCCGTCGGTGGCGTCGCCCCCCGCGCCGCCGTCGGGGCACTCGAACAAATCCACCCTGAAATCGGGCACCGATCGCTCCCCCGGATCCATCCGCCCGTTCCCGTCGGCGTCGATCCACACCGTCCCCCAGACGATGGAGGAGGTCTCGTAGTTGTAAGGACGGACGGGGGACGGCGAGGGAGGAGACGGAAGGTCGAACAGGTTCTGTGCTGGAGAGGACGTCGATAGGGGGCTGGGAGTCGACCCCGATGCGGCCACGGCGAGCCCCACGTCCGGGAGGCCCACGTCCGGGAGCCAGTTGTCGGGCATCTCGTTCGCGTCGACTGGAGCGGCGGGAGCGGCGGTCGGGGGCTCCTCGACCACGAACGCCGTCAGGTCCCGAGGACGGACGTCGACGCCCCAGGTGACCATGCCGTGCCCCATCCCCGGGATGGGGGGACTGGTGAGGGTGGCGCAGGCGGTCGCGAGGTTCGTCGCGGGCGCGAATTCCGAGGCCGCTTCGCCGATCGCTTCGGCGGCCGAGCCGAAGTCGACGTCGGCTCCGGCGCTCGCGTGTCCCAGGGGCATGTATCCGCTCGGCGGCTCGTCCTCGTCGCGGCCCCCCTCGCCTCCCCCCTCGCCCTCGTCCTCGCTTGCCTCCGTCGTCTCCTCCGACGACCAGACCCCCGCCAGCCTCGCGCACTCGTCGCTCAACACCAGAACGCTCCCGTCCTTCTTCCCGTACGTCCGATGGTCGTAGTCGTAGTTCGAGTCGTAGATCTCCCATCCCTCGTCGTCGTACCCCAGGAGGTTCCCGTCCACGGAGAGCGTGAGGAGGGCGAAGGGAGCCGAGGGAGAGGTGAACAGCGTGGTGGGGACGGCACGCCACGCGAGGAGGGTGGGGGTGGCGCGGGGGGAGGCGGGGCCGCCCTCCGCGGTTGTTGTCGTTGTTGATGTCGCCGTTGTCGTCGTTTCCGAAGCCGTCGTCGGAGTCGCTGCCGTGTTGGTCAGATCGACCGCGGTCGCGTTGGCCGACGTAGAGTTATCCCTGTCGTCCAACCCCGCGACGATCCCGTCCACCAGGTCGCCCCAGTCGACGGTGACCGGGTCGGCGGGAGCGAAGCCCAAGACCAGCCCTCCCCCCCGGGCGTCGATCCCGAACCGGACGTCGCCGTGGCACAAGAACTCGCCCCTGTTCAACGATTCGCCCGGTCGGAGCGACTTGGACGATCGACAGGCGTTGCCGACGTCGTCGGGGGGGCCGAAGAGGGGGAGGGCGAGGTCGTCGTCGCGATGGAGGGGGGAAGAGGCGTCGAGGGCGGAGGGGGGGGAGAAGGGGGGGAAGTCGTCCAGCCGACGGCGACGCCGCCGTCGTCGCCGGGCGGACGGCCGCGGCGGAGCGCGACTCATCCCCCGCAAGTGGTTAGTTTCGAACCGGCGGGCGCCGACGACCGGCCCCGCGCGGGCCGAAGAGGCCGCGAGGGCGAGGAGGGACGCGGTCGTCGCCGTAGCCGTCGCCGCCGCCCCTCCCACAGTCGCCGCGGAGGCCGGCCTCCTCCTCCTCCGCCGGCTGCGGGTTCGGACGTCGTCGGATTCGAAGTCCATGCCTCCTCGCCCCGACTCCCTCCCCGACCGGCCCCGCGCTCGAGCCCGCGCCGACTCCCCTGCCTGCACCGCGACACCCCGCGCTCTCCCCCTTCCTCTCTGCTATCTCATCGACCGCGATGAGATCTAGTAGTCGCCGCGCTCCTCGTCGCACTCGGATCTCGCCTCTTCTGAGCCGACGAGGCGGAGGAGGCGCCGGGGCAGAGCCAGGCGGCGTTCGTGCCGGCGTGGACCGGCCGCGGCCATGGTCGTGATTTCGATTTCGCGGCTGCCAAGAGGGGTATGCGTTAGACTTTTACTGTTATGTCAGGATCCTGTACATGCCACTTCACAACAAAACGATTCCCGGGGGTTTAATATACATTTCTAGCAACAATCTGATTATTAATGTTAATATTGTATTTAGTAATAAATGACGTCGAAAAACAGAAGAATGCATTGTTGTCATCCCGTAAGGTACCACAAAAGTCAGTGAATAATATTATAACTTTGACCCCGAATCGCTGGACGACTTCGACGAAAACGATTTCACGTTGAGATTTTTGACGTGTATCGTTCGTAGTGTGGTCGCGATCGTGTGGACCGTGCTGTGACAGCGTGGAGCGGGGCGGGAGTTTTCGCGTCGTTTCGTCGATCCGAGACGCGTGGGCGGCCGCGTACCTGGGCGGGCCGCTCTCCCTCGGACGCAACTTGATTTTTGTCCTTTCTCTTCGTCGATGAAATAACTGAGTCCTATGCACGCGAAGTCTTTTCGTACGGGAGGTTGTACGATTCCGAAAAGTTTCGGAAACGTGTCACTCGAGCGAGACGGCGAGTGCCGCTTCGGGGACTTTTGGCACGATTGCGAAAAACGGGGGGAGAGGGGCGGGGGAAAAGGGCGTCCCCATCGCCCTCGGAACTGCCCCCATCTAAAACGAAAATCTCAACCTCAACCATAGGTAGCGATCTCACCCCAGTAGCTAGCGGCGGAACCCAGCTAGCAAGAGCGACGAGCTGATACATTGACGCATTCAGGGATCAATTGCACACAGGAGCTCATCTTGTACCAAAGGGCCGTGGTATGGGGTCGTCGTCGCCGCGCTTTTTTCTGTACAACCGCCCGCAACAAAACATCAACGAGGTGGCGGCTCTTGGTCTGCGCTTCCTCTATCTACTTATCTCTGCTCCGAAAGAAAAGAATAAGGACCATGAGCACGGCCACCCAGAGGAAAGCGTGGAACGAGGCCATGCGCAGCGCCGGCGCCGTCCTGCCCGCCTCCGCTGCCGCGTCCGGCGCCGCCGCCTCCTCACGCCGCGGCGGCGTGGCGAGCCGCGCCGCCGACCGACGCCGCAAGCGGAGGGACCGGGCGCGCAAGTCCTCCGTGTACGGCGACGGCGGCGGAGGGGGGGGGGCGTCTTCTCTCGAGGAGAAAGAGTATAGGGTGGCGATCCACATGGACGTGCTGGAGGGAGTCGCCGACGGCGGGGCCTTGGAGGGAGACGAGGACGACGAGTACGACGAATTCGCGGAATTGGAGGAGGACGACGACGACGAGGGGGGGAAGGCGAAGAAGAAGCGGAAGCGAAAGGGGGCCGGGGGCGGGACGGGGAAGAAGTCGCCGTCGGTTCCCAAGTACCTCAAGCCGCGGTCGCTGGCGTCCATCTTGATCGAGGAGGCGGGCCGCGAGGATTCCGTGGCGAGGCAGTACGCGGACGCCGCCGTCCGTCGCCTGGGCTCGGGGCTCGCCAGCGCGCGGAGCGTCGATTCGCAAGATGGCACCGTTACCACGAAAGCGACCCATCCGCATCCGGCGCGCAAGTTCTGTCCCGTGACGGGCCTCTTCGGAAAGTACACGGAGCCGAAGAGCGGCATACCGTACGCGTCGCTGTCGGCGTTGGAGCAGATTCGAGAACGTCCTCCCCCGTGGATGAGCCTGGGAAGCTCGGGGTCCGCCAGCTATTGGGAGGCGATAAAAAGCATTCAAAGCAACCCATAGACCCCGTTGAATGTTAATTCCAAGTGTGCTTGGCGGCATCACAAATGTCTGATTTCAATTTACTTTTGAATCAATCCATTTTCCGTTCTGCCCCCTCTCCCCTCCACCGTCATTTATTGCCATGTATCTCTCCACAACTCCCTGTGGGAAACGACCTTGCCCCACTTCAAATCTCCGGTTGTGTAACCTTCATACCATATCCGAACGAATGCAACTTCTCCAGTGCTGCAGGGGCTTGAAAAGAATTCATTCACATAGCGGACCAGCATCGTTCTTCAATCTAGGTCACTAACCTAATGAAGATGCGTTCACTGCTGGTTATAAAAAAACCAAAGGAGCTGAACAAAGTTTGATTTCATCCGTGTGTCAGATTTCATTCATTCTCCAGCTTGATGATTTCAACTGAAATTTGCATTGAGCATTATCAGAGGGCGAATTCTCTCTTCGTTCAACGTTGTGACATCCCGAGGAAATCTCATCCCACGTAATGACCTGGCTTGGGGCATTCCGCTCATTTTTTGTGTCCAGATTGAGAATTGACCCGAACCTTCTCTTTCGCAGCATTGTTCGCTGTGGATTGGGAGTGGGGCGGCGGCGGTTTCCTGTACGCGGTCAAGCCAACGCCGTTGGACGTCGTCATGTAAACGACGCCCTTGTACGAATAACGGACGTCGCCGTAAACTCCGGGGAGCCTCCTCGTTTCTCCGTGTGCGACCGCGGCGGCGATCTCGGCGTCGGTGACGTCGCGCTGCCGCTGGCGATGGACGAGGTGCGGCGTCTTGGCCCTCCCCCCCGGGGCGGGAGGGCGCCATAGCCTGCGACAGAGGGTTTGAATTTTGGCCATGGGGCTCTGGAGCCGCACTTGTGGAGGGCGGAGAGGAGAGCTGGAAAGGAGCCGAGAGACGAGTCGGGCCGGGGAGGACGAAGGCGGATACCGTCGCCGTCGGAGGCGGATGCGCAGTCAGACCCTCCTCGCCTCGCCTGTTATGTTGGACCGCACCTGTCGCCTGTTGTTTAGCGAAACGGGTTTAGGGGGCGCGTGGGCGCTTTTGAAAAAAATATCTAGTGGAATAACTAGTGGCGCCCACTTCAGGCACGATATTTGCCCCCTAAACCCGTTTCACTACTGTTGTTTCGGTCCCTTGTTCGGTGTCCCGGGGGGAGACAGGATAATATTTTTCGACTAGGATATTTATGGGTGATACAGTAATCATTTTTTATGTTATGTACTTTGTATGATGTGAATCGTACCTTAACACCCCCCTATCTTTTTTTATTATCCTTAAAGTGTGTTCATAAAGTGTTTTCATCACTTGTACCTAGGTACGTGTGTGACTTCTTACCTTATTTTTCTTTGAGATTTTACGCAACGCTCTCTTCCCTCCCATCTCCTCCTTCGTTGCCCGTGCGTCGTCGTCGTCGGTCTCCGTCCGTCCCCGGCCCCGGTCGCTATCTGCCCGCCCGCCCCTGGCGTTGACTCTGACTCTGGGCTCTGTGGCTTTGCCTCGTGTTGCCTCCATCAAGGTCAAACCTCCGCTGAGCCTGTTGAGCTGGTGCCGAGGCCGAGCCCGGCTTAGCGTTGGCTGCTGAGGGCTGGAGATCAAATCCCGCCCTGGTCGAGGACCGAGGACCGAGATCGCCCCTTGGACCCGTCCGCGCCAGGTCCGCGCTCGGCCGGCCTATTCGTTATTTTCGTCGCCGATCGCCATGCCGCCCACGGTGATCATTCCGGGGTCGGCGGGCCGAACCGCCGCGCGACACCTCAAATCGTCGGTCACGCGCGGCGAGGCCCTGGGCCTCTACCGCGAGATCCTCCGCACCGCGAAGGCGTTTCACTGGTGCGACGAAAAAGGCGTGCCGTGGCACTCCAAGCTGAAGGCCGAGGCGCGGAGGGAATTCGAGGCGAGCAAGGAGGAGAAGGATCCGCTGATCATAGCGAGGATGCTCGTGACCGGGAGGGAATGCGTGAGGGAAGTTCATAGGAAGTTCAACGAGGCGGATCGGAAGTGCTGGGAGCGGATCCAACGGGATTCCGCGAATAGGGATGGCGGGGGGGGAGGAGGGGGGGGCGGAAGGAGCGGCGCATGAGCTCGAGACCGGCACCTACACTGACTCCTCTGGTTGTATGTATTTTTCCGGTCAAGCGTGAGCCATTGATGGGAAGCCGCAACGATCAAACGCTGCAGGTTGTCTGGATGGCCATGGCGTCACGAAAATGCAACGCAGCAGTTCTATTTGTCTTGGACATCTCATTGCGCTCTCATCTCCCTTGCACGGTCCTTGAGGCACACGGCAGGGGGGGGGAAGGGGGGGGGGGGCAAATGGGGGGTCACTGGAGATTTCAAGAAGTTATTCATTTTGGTAATTAGGAGAACTTCGCTCGGAAGGTTGAGCGAACCAGATCCTGGGTTCAGATTTATCAATTCCATTACCTTTGAAACAACTTTGCGTGCCAATGATAAGAGTCATGACCTTCTGGTTGATGGTTGAAGTGCGGCGCTAGATAGCCCCTAACCCGTTAATTCCTCCACTGGAGAGACTACCATCTGATACAGAGATAGATAGGTACCGCTGCTAGCTGCCGCTGCTCTCTAGCCAATTTACCACACGATGATGTCACCGTGTGACTCATTGTTGCCATGGCTTTTCATGCGTCAAATTCATTTTTGTTGGCGAGCGAATCGCCCAAGCTTGACTTTGCCCTTCAATCATCTACTGGAGGAGTCAGTGACTGATTCTCTCCCTCACAACTGTCTGTCTGACACGCGCTTTGTATTAGCTTGGTGCTCCGGCGTCCGCCTGTCGCCTCTGCTGAGTTGAGGCTTGCCCCAGATGTCCCTCTGCGTGGGAATAGGTATGTCTGCCCATCGTCTTTTGGTGCCTCAACACGCACGCTCTCGCTCATCTGCCTTGCTTCCAGCATCCTGCCTGATGCACACGGGTCCTTGATCCTTGCACTCATCGGTGCGAACCCTTGCAGGCCCGTCTTCTTCAACGTCGGAGCAGCGTGCAAATTGCGCCGTCGAGCGAGGTTGGTCTTCTTCGGGCAGCCTGTCTGTCTGCCGTCCGTAATTACTTCCGCTCAACTTGCTTGCGTTGGTCGATCTGGCTTGTGCACGGTTCGATGATGTGATATACTGCGGTCCTTGTCACTTGGTTGGGCGATGACTTGCCTCCCGTCTCACTTGTCCTCCCGCGCGATGTGCCTTCCTGCGGGCTCGCTCGCTGGTCAGGGTGGTGAGGCGTAGTCCCTGCACGCAAGTATCTCTCCTTCTCATTGCATGCCGTCGATGTCCATCGACAATCTCTTGGCCTCCTCAAGGACAATGACTCCGGTCTTGCGCTCCTCTGCCTTGCGCTGTCCATGATGTCCTGGGCCCCTTCCGCCCTTATTCAAATGCACGTTACTCAGTATTCAATCTTGACGCTGGCTCACTCTCGTGTGAAATATAAACGACTGCCATGGACCGTCCGTCCACGCAAACATAAAAATCGTCATAGGTCCAATGACCGTTCTCGTGCAAAGCTGCCGTGGATCACCTGTCCACGTAACATAAAAAATTCGTCTAGGTCCACTGACCATTCTCCATTTGCGCAACAGGGTTGTGTAGTTGCAACAAAAATTTTCCAGGTTCTAAAATTCACCATAGGTTGCTCTCTGAATGCAACAAAGAATTCAGGCCATCTCCAATCTGGCCATGAGATGCGTCGGCATCTCAAAAAGGGGTCCGCACGTGTGAACGGCATCAGCACACGTGGGATCATCTTCGGGATCATCGGGGTTCTTCGTAGAGGGTGCAGATCAATGATTGGCAATTTTTAAATGGGCCCAATATCAAGTTTAGGGGCTCAGAACCCTTCATCTGGGTGCAAAAAGTTGTCCATGAAGTTTGGTTACCTAAAGTTGAACAGAACCTTCCCGTTATCATTGCCAAAGTTGAGGTTTTTTAGCTGAGTCACTAGTTCAGTTATCACTGAATCCTGCGTAGGAATTAGTATGTTTCTACAGGGCATTGGCATAGCTTTTAGAGAGGTAGGTAAAAGAGTTCAGGGAGCTTGCTAACCAAGTTGGATAACCACAGCAAGTCAACTACGCATCATTGAAATGACAGAATGTTTTTATTCATCCCATATTGTCAATCATGTTATGTTATTTGTATCAGCTAGGCTATGGGCTAGGGGAAGGGAAGCCCTCCTGCAACTCCCTGCCTTGCACGGCAAGGACCGTCCGCAGCGGACAGCGGAAGTTGCACACCGGGAGGCCCTGGGGTTCTCGGGGTCGGCGTGCTGGAACCGCAGGTGGACGGTCGCATGGAGGCGGCTTTGGTGGCGTTCTAGATGGCGTCAGCCTCCGCCGCCCGTCCCTCCAGCTCAAGGAGGACCGCGTCGTACTCGGCCCTTATCCCGTCGACCTCCTCCCCCATCGGGCCAATGGTGTTGCTTGTCAGGAAGCTCACGAACTTGTCTCGCACAGTCACGTCATGCACCAGGTAGGTCAGGTCGTATTGGGCGTTGAGCTCTACAGGGCTGCGAGCTCGACAACGGCCGCAAGCCTGACAACGGCCGTCACCTCCACGATAGCCGCGAGCCTGACGACGGCCGTCACCTCGACGATAGCCGCGAGCCCGACGACGGCGACTGCGACCTCAACGACGGCCACGAAAACGATGACGGTCACAAGGTCAGCCACGGCCGTGACCTCGACTTTGGCCACGAGCCCAACAGCGGCCACGAAAACGACGACGATCTTAAGATCAGCCACGGCCGCGACCTCGACGACGGCCACGAGCCCGACAACAGCCACAAAAAACGACGACAACAGCAAAAACGACTACGGTCGCAAGTTCGGCCACGGCCGCAACCTCGGCGATTACTGCCTGAAAGCTCGACGACGGCGACCGAGCACGCGGCCATACGACATACGAAAGGCAGACGTGGCATGCCTACATCTCCAGCCGATTCATCCTTTGGATTGTTCATTCCTGCGATCGATACCAAGTTGACGTTATAAATGATTACGGAAGGAGACAACCCAAAAAGACCAAATAATTGACTCACCTTTTCTCCTGGTTGATAATTGTGTCGGCGTTCGGCATTTCGCACGAGCTTCCCTTCCACGGTCGGACTCTTTTGCCCCTTGGGGTACCCACAAGCCAGTCCCAGCGCGTGTACCTCTTCACCTGACCCTAGCTCAAAGTGGACCGCCGAACTGCGGCATCGATCACCGCGCCCAAATCCGAGCCTGTGCCCGACCCTAGCACGACATTGAATACCACGTCCAAGCCCACGGCTGCACCCCGGACTCAACCACAGCATCCAAGCCCGCAGTTGCAACAGGCGGTCCCCCAGTCTCGACCATCGCACCCAAGCCCACGGTTGACCTGCGGTACTGACCACGCGACCAAGAACAAGACTTTGCCCGACCCTAGCACGGCCTTTTACACATCGTCCAAGCAATAGCTGCGCCTGGCCACCGCCCGGCCTCAACCAAAGCACCAAGCCACGCCTCTCGCAGCCAGCTCCGCTCGTCAGCGCCTACGACGAGGCCAATCTCCTTGCACATGGCGTCGCGAAGGCCGGACCAATGCCGAAATCTCTTCGTTGAAAACAAGCCGAAAAGTTCTGGCGTTAACATTTGGCAAATGCGAGCTCACCTCGACGTACTCGTGCTCCTTCGACGGGGGGCCGTCGTTGCCATCGCCCGCCTTCTTCGGCTGGCTGTCGAGGTGGGCAAAGACGACGCGATTGTTTAGCTTCGACGAATAAATGCGTCGGGCGCAGCTGTGGCCGGGCGCACGAGCACGAGCACCAGCCGCATTCGAAAGAGGCCGGCTGCCGGATTAATGCAAACAGCCTCGCGGATTCGGCCAAGGCACGATTCGGCTCACCGCTCGGGCTGACGGCACGCGCTAACCGTCTGAAATCGAGAGCGCGTCCCACGAAGATGACGTACCTCATCGGATCGACGGGCTGGCCTCGCGTCCCGACTGCGCGTCGGGTCCGCGTCGCCTCGGAGCGGCGCTCGGCGCGGTCGGGATCAACCTCCGGCTCCTTTGGCGGGGCAGATACCGATGCTGGCCCCCCTGTCATCGCCAGCCAAAACAAAAAGAATACAAAAAATGCACTTACCATTTGCCTGTGAAAAATGGTCATAAGATGAGGGCTCGGGACAGCTGGCGGAACTGGGGCCACCTCCCCCACCGCAGAAACGATCCTTCCCAGAGCAGCTAAGCAGTCGTTGCCGTCGCCCTCGCCCACGCCCTCGTCCCAAATCACCAAATCCATCAATCAGTCATACGCGCAAGCGGTGCTTTCGCTGCCTTGCTACACGATGAGGATGTATGAGCAAAATATCAATAAAAAGATGAGTTCACCCTTATAACCTCCAAAACCACCCATCTCGAGCCTCCGCATCAGCGCCCTTCCAGTGTGTGCTGTGGGAGAAAGGGAACCAAGGTCAATTGGTGAGGTCGGTGTGATGCGGATTATGAAAGCGAAAAATACAGCTTACCCTTGATCGCCCAGACGCCCACCCACCCCCCTCCCTCCCGATCGTCGATCCGACGCCCAACTAGCCGTCCAAAAACAGTCCTCGGTCACTATCGAGAAGGAGGAAACACAAAGCGCATCGGACGACTGCAGAAGGTGAGATCGGTGGCAATGTCAACAACACCAACGTCGTCAATGTGTGCGGCCGGTCAGACGAGTGAAGTTGTGAAAAAATAATATTTTACGCTTACCACGCGGACGGAAAGACCTCCCCCCCCATCGCCGGCGACGCCTCCCGGTCGTCCTATCGCGACCCCTCGATTCTGACGGGCGCGGCAGTTCGCAAAGAGCGCTAGACAACGACGAAAGGTTAGATCGATGGTGACATTTTCAACACCACGGCACGATAACTCACCCCTGCTTTCCGCCTGAAACCGCCCATGACGCCCGTTTCCGACCACAATTTCGGCGACCGGGGACGGTTCCTTGGTCGTCGACCTTTCCTTGACGCCACTGGGCGTCTCGACGGTCGCCATATTTGGTGATTTTTGGGCGTAGGGAGTTGGGCGGATTTCATCGTGGCGTTCACAATGAAAAATGAGCTACGCATCGGTTTTTTGGACATTATCCTAATGGCACCCCACCAATCCAAAATCGCTCGCTTCGGCGTGTCATCAGGGGTAATATGCACACGCCAAAGCGAGCGATTTGCGTCGGAGGCCGCGGCGGCGGAGGTCTTGACAAAACAGGGGGGCTGTGATGCACGCGGATTGGGGGAGGGGGGACGAGGTTGCCTTCCACGTCGGCGCGGTCTGTCTGTTTTTGGCCGTGTCGGCCCGGCTTGCGTCTTATTTGCGTTGAGTTTTCTGTTTAGCAATAATAAGCGATTTCGCGCCAACAAAATTTTGGATCCGGGATTTTGGTCCCGTGTGGACCCTCTATTCTTCGTGAACTCGGCGGCCTATCCTTGCGGTTCTTCCTTGGATGTGATGACCTTGGACTCGTGTGAAAGCTGATTAATTCCTAAACCGTACCCCCAGCGTCCCCCATACCCCCAGCGTACCCCCAAATAATAACCTGAACTAAATCGGGAGTATCATATTAACATAAGGTTAATGGTCTAAATTATTTCTACTAAATAGTTTGCAGTAACCTACCTCATCATCCAGACCAGTTCGTGTTTAGAGGTGCGCTCGCAGCCCAAATGCCAAACCGGTTGATTGCTGAAAGGACATTGCCGGTAAAAACCCGCCCCACGGCGCCAGCGACCGCTTCATGCTCCGGCCGGGCCAAAAAAAGCCACCCCGTGGTGCCATCGACGGCCTCGTGCTTTGGCCCGGCCGGGAAAATCTAGGAAACACAGCCCCATTCCGCCAAGCCAGACCGTGCGCAACTAGTACCCCGCCGCGCCAAGAGAAGCAGCCCCCATGGAGCCGGAGGCAATGCCATGAGCGATTAGGATCGCACTGCGCCCGGAGAAGCAGCCCGCCGTGGAGCCGGAGGCAACACCATGCGCAATTAGGATCGCACCGTGCCCGGAGAAGCAGCATCGCGGAGCCGAAGGCGACGCTGGGCTCTATTCGGACCCCGCCGCGGAGCCAGAGGCAACGCAGAGCCCAAATTCAGACCCCGACGCGCCCAGGGAAGCAGCATCGCGGAGCCAGAGGCAACACCGGGCTTGATTCAGACCCCGCCTTGCCCGGAGAAGCAGCCCCCCGCGGAGCCGGAGGCGACACCGGGCTCAATTCGGACCCCGCCGCGTCCAGAGAAGCAGCCTCCCCCCCCCGGAGAAGGAAGTTACAGTGCGACGCCGTGCACGATTCGGACCCTGCCACGCCAGCGGGGGGGGGGCATGGCCCAGGGAAGCAGCCCGAAGGCAACGGAGACGACACATGGTCTAAACCACGGCATACGCCGTAACTTCCACAGATCCCTACGATATACGGCCAATAATTGGGAAATTGGGGGGGACATTTTTTCGGTTGGACATTTTTGCCCACATTAATTTGGTTGGCATCAGATTTTGATTTTTCTTTCAAACAAACTATGTGAAATGTTGGTAGGAATTCAGTATAAATTTGAAAACGGCACTTTCCTGTAAAAGAAAGAAGAAAGAAACATTTAATTATTAATCTTCACGGCCATAAATAACTGAATGAATTGATACTCCCTCTGAACACAAATATTTGGATTTTTCTCGCAATTTTGAGTGCCACTCTGACTGGGGTTGGTCGCATGTTTTGGCAAAATGGAACAAAAATGAATAAAAAAGAACGGGGGTACATTGGGGGTACAGGGGACAAAGGGGGTACAATATAAGTATATATCCATCATTTGCTCTTCTCCTGACAAAGTGTCATCCCCGCTTTGTCGCATCCCATTGTCAAGGGGGACGTGTGCATCCCACAGTTCCTGTACTGCATATAGACGCTCTCCTCTGGTGTAGCCACCAAGCCGAGAGGGTGGCAGCCACGGAAATGACTGTGGTAAAAGATGTCATTCACCAACTCGAAGTCTTGTATATACAATCAGACCGGTCCTCGAGGAACTCAGAGTCTATCACATGTGATTGATAAACCCTGTGTAGGGTCTCCGGGGGTGGATGGTCAGTGTGGCGGCCAATAGCTCTGCAAAGGTTGCACTCCATGCATGTGACTCCCATGATGCCCTTGTTTCCAGCCCAAACCTCTGCTGGTCTATCCAAGTTGAGAGGTATGCCCTGATCTTGCCAGGGGTGAATGCCACAGCCTTGTCTTCTATGTGTGTTGCAAAGCAGACCAATGCACTTGAAAAGCTCGGTAAAGATGTTTCTCGTCCCCTGCAGCTAATCAGGATTGTGTGATGTGATAAACCCATCATTGGCATAGAAGAAAGCCATCAACACCCGTAGCATCTCCTCCCTCAATCCCAGTGTAACGTCATCCCCAAAGAGTAGGCAGAGCCATTTGCGAATGATGACATCCACCACCACCACGATCTTGAAGAGCATGGGTGAAATGGGGGGTCTTTGAGTGATACCATGGTTCGTTTGGGACATCGTGTTGTAGTTCCCCTCTGCCCGACACACCATACCGTATGTTTGGAGTGTAATGCAGGCCCCCAAAATGGGCGGAATTAATTCTCAGCAACTGCC
>JALLPA010000161.1:0-19381 GCA_036939895.1 Thalassiosira exigua
CCGCCCCGCCCCCCCCCCCCCCAGCAGGGCCGAGCCATGTCCCCCGACGCCGCCGCCCCCTCCTCGGCCGACGACGTCGGGGGCGGCTCCGTCGCCGGCGGCACGCCCTCGTCGGCGTCTGCGTCTGCGTCGGCGTCTGCGTCGGCGTCGGCGTCGCAACGCTCTTCCCCCTCCCGAACGTCCCGCTCCCCCTCCCGAACTCCACCTCCTCGATCCCCATCTCGAAATAATTCTCAAAATTATTCTCCACCGTCGCCGTCGCCGCCGGGATCGTCCTCCCCCCCCCTCGCCGTGGCCGTCGGAAACCGCGCCTTGCCCCGGGGGATGGCGCGGGACGTCGCGACGGCCGTCCAGGCCTTCGGCGACCGGCGGATGCTCGTCGACGAGCTGTCGTACTTGTGCTCGGCCGTCGTGCAGAGCCGCGCGACGCGGACGGCGGCGACGGGTTCGACGACGACGACGACGGGAAGGAGGACGGCCATCGGGACGGCGGCGGGAGCCCCTCCCCGCCCCCGGCACACCGCCGCCACGGCCGGGGCGGCGTGCGGGCTGGCCGAATTGGCGTCCCGCCCCGACGCGCGGGGGGCGATGCTCGCCATGGGGGCCTCCGCCGCCGCCTCGTCGTCGTCGTCGCGACGGCGCGGAGGCGGTCCGCCGTCCGGCGCGTCCGCCGGGGGGGCGTGGGAGGCCGTCCTCGAGGCCGTGGCGTGCGCTCCCCCCCCCCGGAGGGAGGGGGAGGCGTTCGACGCGTGCCGGGCTCTGATCGAGGGGCGGGGGGATCAACGCTACTTTCGAAACGACCATCGGGGGGCGACAGCGGGGAGGAAGCGGACGAGGGCCGAAGCGACCGGGTCGGAGCGACGGGAGGTCGAGGCGAGCGTTTCGGAGCGCGTCAAACTTCGCTCGTCTCGATGCTTTCCTTCGCAGCGATCGAACGCCTACGCGGGGCCGACGGCGGAAGCGGAATCGGAACCGCCGTCGCGCCCCTCGACCCTCGCGACGAGGGAGGGAGCGAACCGCGAGGAATACAACAAGCACGACGCCCTCGCCGCGAAGGCCCTGGCCGTCGTCTCCTACTTCGTCGGGGCCGCCTGCGCGGGGACTACGAGCGGCGGTCGACGAGGACGCGGCGGCGCCGCTTGCGATCGAAGGGCCGCCGCGATCGCCCGCGACGCCGTCCTCCGCCACTCCGCCGCGCTGGAGGGCGTGGCGCGGCTGGCGCACGACGACCCCGTCGTCCGATCGCGGTTGCTCGCGGCGCGGCCGAGCTCTCGGTGCGACGAGCGAGGTGGCGGCGAGGCGCCGCCGGTCGGACGGGACGGCTCGCTCGGCACCCCCTCCACAGTCATGTCGAGCGAGACTCCCCCGACCACGTCGCAGGCGAGCGAGGCGTCGTCGATGCCCCCGCCTCCGCCGCCGAGCGACTCGGAGGCGGGAGGTTCGGAGCTCGACGCGGGCGCGGCGGCGGCGTCGTCGTGCGACCCGACGAAGCGCGGACGGCGGAGTCGGAAGAAGCGCAAGTCGAAGTCGCTCGGCGCGACGAACGGGTCGTCGGAGTTCTCGCCCGAGGAGTTCGGAGCGAGTCCTCCCCCCCCTCCCGACGACGAGGGTCCCTCCCCGCCGAAACGAAGGTGCGGTCGCTCGGCGTTTCCCCCCGGAGCCCGAGTCGACGCGCCGACGAACGGTCCGATCCGAATCGAGGCGAAACCGAACAAAGGTCCGCGGCCATCGATGACGCTCGCTCGCCGCGGCGCGGGGCCTCCCGCCGACCCATCTCCCGGCGGACTCGACTTCGCGTCGCCCGCGGACGAGGCCGGCGCCCTGGGGACGCCCGCGTCCGAAGACGCGGATCCCCCGCCCGGAGGAGGAGGTCGCGTCGTCGTCGGCGGCCTCGAGGGAAAGCTCGCGTCGGCCCTCGCCCGCGCGGACGCGTCCGAGTTGCGACGGCGCGGCGCGCTCCTCCCCCCGCCGTCGTCGCGCCTTCCCTCGTCCGTCGACTGTCCCTTCTGCGCCGCCGACGTCGACGGAGGAAGAGGCGGCGATGCTCGTCTTTCGATCGCAGGCGTCGACTTCGGCGCCGACGAGGAGCTCCGGGGAGCGACGGCGAGCGCGTCGGCCCTCGCGCTCGCGGCCGCGGACCGCGTCGTGGCCGGGAGGGATCGGTTCGCGGACGACGACGAGGGAGACGACGAGGACGAGTCCGACGGCGACGGCGACGCCGACGACGGGCGCGGACGCGACGACGACGACGCGTTCCTCTCGGGCGGCGCGGACGGCTTCGGACCGCGCGACGCGGAGTCGGCGGCGAATCCGATCGTGCGCGCGAACGAGATGCTCCGAAAGAGCGGATCGCTGCCGCGGTACGCGAGGGCCATGTCGGAGACGCTGGCCGCGATCCTCCTCGTTCGTCGAGCCGATCGGGACGACGCGACCGAATCGAACGCGTGCCCGCGGTGCGAGGGCTACCTCCGCTGTCGGGCGGCGCTGCTCTCGGAGACCGTCGACGGCCTGTGCTGCCTCAGCCCCGACGCCTCGCGGGATCTCAGCGAACGCGAGTCGTTGCTGATCCCGAGCCTGCTCCGGACCGTCGCCGAGCTGTCCTTCGGCGCGTCGTCGACGACGGACGACCGACCGTCCCTCGACGAGGGATCGACGTCGATCGCGCTGAAGACCCTGACGAGCTTGACCCACGAGAACGAGGTCGCGTGCGATCAGGTCGTGCGCCCGTATCGGTGGGGGGTTTTGCTTCCCGCGTCGTCGTCCGGCGGCGGCGGCGCCTCGGGCCACGTCAACGGCCTGGACGTCGTGTTCGGCTACCTCCACCGGATCGCCTCCCGGGAGGGGACGGACGGTCCGCGGCAGCGCAAATCCTACCACGACGACGTCGTATTCTGCTTGAACATCCTGGCCAACGTCGTGGAGACGGTCCCCGATCCGACGAGGGGCATGATCGAATCCATGACGCTGGATCGAGGGACGCCCGACGGCGGCGGCGGTCCCGAAGCGAACGCCTCCGGCCTGACGTGGCTGGCCCGATGGGTCGTGTCGAAGACGGCCGGCTTTCGGGGCTCGGTCATGAAGGGGAGCTTCGGCTCCGAGCGACCCGCCCGTGCGGAGGAGTCCTCGGCGGACGAGCTGAAGGCCGGGGAGGAGGCCAACCTCGTGACGGCGGGGAACGGCTTCGTCCTCCTCGCGTGTCTGATGACGGACGAGGGCGGCGCTCGTCCGCCTTCGGGGAGCGTTCGGGACGCGATCCTCCGCGAGCTCCCGATCGACGAAGGCGGGAGCTCGGGGGGCGTCCGGTTCATGATCAATACCCTGAAGGCATTCTGCAACTTTTACCATTACTCCGTGGGCGACCTGAGCGTCGCCGTGATCGCCCCGGTGGTGAAGTTGATCGCGGGGTTGGAGAAAATCGATCTGGCGGCGCAGGTGACGACGGAAACGGATTCATCATGATTAAAGATGACTTGATCAGTGGCCCCGAAATGAGGCCGGTGTGGGTTACTGATCCAGGGAAGGGTTGTGGCGGAAGATGCAAATATTCGGGATTGTGGGTTCCAGTTGCTGGTTCAAACATGCTCGTCTCGGATGCGCCATGGGACGCTCGCTCATTGATGGTGTTGCATGCATAAGAACGTGATACATAAGAACGTGATATTCATATTCAGATGGGTTCATAGTTAGATTTAAAATCTAAGATGCATAACGATACCAGGAGCTCGTTTGCCAACGGCTCTTACTCAGCACCTCGCGGTAGCTGGGTTGCTTCTATCCACACCTTTCCCTTATAATAAATTACAATCTCAGATATTGTAGTACTGACTGACTGACTTCTACTTTAACTGCGCGACCCTTAAAGAGTATTCCATAGAGACACAACCATATCTTTCTGTACATTAGAGTCACGTCAGAGAGACAATTTGGGTACAAGGATGATGAAGCAAGAGCCCGCAGCTGCCGCGTCAAGCAGCAGCTCGCATAGTAGACCAAAGTGCTCATGCCATACTTATTGAAACGCCATGCCGTCGTCCCTGGTAAATTCCATGAGCAACCCGGCATCCTGGAACTATCGAAGAGAATGTATTGGGCGCGAACGCGTGCCTCAGCATTAGAAAGTGATCGTCGGCATCAAGTCGCAAAGAAAATGCACCTCAGATTTCTCACCCCCGCAAAAAACTTCTTCCGATCCGGGCTCAGGGCGATTCCCACGGTCTCGTCCTTCTTGTAGCTCAACCCCTCGAACAGCGTCAGGTACGTCCCCGTCTCCTTGTCCCGCACGTGCACTCCCGGGCGGTTCCCGCCGTCCTCGCTGAAGTAGATCCACCGCTTGTAGCTCTCCATCAAAATTTGGTCGGGTTGGGCGTTGAAGGTCGTCCGCTCGCTCTTGTACGTCATCTTCCGCAAGTCCAAGATGAGGAGCTTGTGCGTCACCTTCGCCACGAAGTACAAAATGCCATCGTGGTAGGACACCCCCTCGGAGTTGCCGTAATAGGCGGCGGCCGAGATCCGAGCGGCGTTGTGGTCCGCGGTCCACTCGTATCTCGACCCGTCGAGGATGCGGAGGAAGGTCGTCTTTCCGTTCGCGGGGGCGTGGAGGGCGTCCCAACCCCTGCCGTCGGCCTCGAACCTGCGGAGGGCGCCCAGCGCGTCGTCCTCGGTGGTGAAGAACACGGGACGGTCGGGATTGCGATTGTCGACGGCCTGGAGGAGCGGAATCCGAAAGAAGCATAGATGCCCCAGGCCATGTGAAGCATTTTGAACATCACATCCAAGCAACGAGCAGACATATCTAATGCGTACCACACTCTCGAATTTCCCCCCGTAACTTCCTCCCAGTAGAGTTGCCTTCGGCGAGTTGTGATTGGGGCTGTTCGGATTGGGATCGACCTGCCAACACTGCCCGCTGGGGTGCTCCTCGCAGCTGATCCAAGTGTTCCACGGACTTGGTGAACACAACATGATATAACGTGGTCGGTCCTTGGTCAACGGACTCATAAGGTGATGCAATGGTCGCTTTTCAAACAGCGAACGCACCTGATCCCACCGCCGCAGTTCCAGGTGGTGCCGCTTAGCAGGGTCTTGTAGTCGACAACCTCGCCGTACTTGTTGAAGTAGAGGCCGTACACGCCGCCCCTGCCCTGATAGTCCTCGCTGAACGACGTCAACGTGCAACGGAGCGTCAGTGGGGACAACCGAATCCAACGCTCGCCATTCAAAGGTAGGGCGCCATTTGCAGTTCTCGGGTCTCGTTCGACGCCGGACGACGAGGCAACCTCCGCATCGTACCTCCTCGCCTCTCGACGACCAAGAACCGGAACTCACCTGTTGGACACGTACACGTACCCCCCGTCCGGCATGGTCGTCACCCCGGCCCCGTCCATGTGGGAATGCCACCGCTCCGCGCTCCTCCCCCCGTCGTCAAAACGGACTTGCTCCCCCGTCCGCGCGATCCTCTTGACGTTCAACCCCGTCGAATGTCGTATCCCCAGGTCCCAATCGGTCACGGCCAGATCGCCCGGGACGAACGGCGTCGGACTCGCGCTCGGCGCCCCCGACGGACGGGCGCTCCCCGACGGAGGCGCGGTGGGATCGGCGCTGGGTCGGAGCGAGGGACGGGCGGCGGGATGTCCGCTCGGGAGGGCGGAGGGGACGTCGCTCGGGGAGGGGGTGGGAGCGGACGACGGGAGGCGCGACGGACGAAGGCTGAAGCTCGGGACGGCGGACGCCATGCCGCTCGGAGCCGCGGAGGGCGATCTCGCGGGAGCTTCCGTGGGCGATCGGGACGGCGCGTCGGAGGGCGCGTCGGAGGGATCGTCGGTCGGCGACGGGACGGCGTAGCCGCCCGCCGCGTTCGCGGCGCCGGTAGGGCCGTCGTTCGACGGCCGGAGCCCCAGGCCCAATCCCACCAACAGGACGCCCGTCGCGACGATCGCTCCCGCGGCGGCGACGCGCCAACGGAAGCTTCGCGCATACTTCGAGGCCGCGGCGTCGTCGTCGTCCCCCTCGCCGCGGTCGAAGTTCGCGCTCGGGACCTCTTCGTCGTCGCCGCCGTCGTCGAAGGAGACGTCCATGGTCTCGTCCAGCGCCTCCTCGCGAGCCGTCCAACCCTTCGACGCCCCGCCGGACGAGGAGGAGGGACCGACGAGGTCGCCCGCGCCCACGGGACGGGCCTCCTCGACGTCGACGGTCGACGCCGAGTCCACGTCCTCCTCCTCGCCGCCGGCGTCGTCGCCTTCGTCGTCGTCAGGACGCGACGAGGCCTCCGCGTCCCGTTCGTCCTCGGCCCTCGCCGGTGCGGCGGCGCCCTCGACGTCGCCTCCCGCCGCCGCCGGACGCGCCCTCTCCGCTGCGGGGTCGCCCGCCGCCGGAGGGACATCCTCGGCGGCCGCGTCCGCGTCGTCCTCCCCGCCCTCCTCGCCCTCGGCGCCGACTCCGTCGTCGTCGCGCTCGGAGGGATCGACGCGCACGACGCCGAGGTAATTGGACCACCGCGACAGGAACGCGGCCTTGTCCTGCTCGCCCTCCTCGCCCTCCTCGCTCCCGGCCGCGGCGTCGTCGACGTCGTCGCCGCGGCCGTCGCCTTCTTCTTCCTCTCTTTCTCTCGCGCCGAAATCTTCCTCGACGCCGCCGTCGG
This sequence comes from Thalassiosira exigua, assembly GCA_036939895.1. Classification (NCBI taxonomy): domain Eukaryota; phylum Bacillariophyta; class Thalassiosirophyceae; order Thalassiosirales; family Thalassiosiraceae; genus Thalassiosira; species Thalassiosira exigua. The sequence continues at coordinate 6,638 of JALLPA010000161.1, forward strand.
TGTCAGTGTCGGGGTCGTCGGCATCGGCGCGCGCATCGGTGCCGGCGCCCGCGTCGGCGTCGGAGTCGGCGACGTCGATCGCTTTCGGGGAGGCGTCCGCGACGCTTCCCGGCTCGACGGCGGAGGCGCGGACGCCGCCCTCGATCCTCGCGCCTTCGTCGCTCCCCGCGTCGTCGCCTTCGTCGGCGACGACCGCTTCCTCCTCCTCCTCGACGGCGGCGGCGGCGGCGGCGCCCTCCTCCTCGTCGGCGCCTCCCTCGACGACGACGTCCGGCGAGTCGTCCGACCGGCGCGCCGCTTCGAAGGCGACGGAGCTCGGACGGCCGTCCTCGACGACGCCGCCCGCCAAAGCCGGCTCTCTCCCTCCTCTTCGATCGTCGTCCTCGTCCATCGTGCGTCGTCGGGGTGCGTCGGGAGATGTCGTTCCTGGCGTCCGGTGCCCTTCGGGTCGCCCGCCGCCCTAACCCCTGCGTCCTGCCGTGCGTCTACCCGACGATCGGGGTCGTGCCGTTACGGTCGGGACGCTTATCCCCTCTCGAACCCAAAATGTGAGATAACGCCGAGCGGAAGGATGGAATCGACGAACGAGAGAGGGGATGGTCGAGGCATGCACAGACGAAGATGCAGAGGAGATTCGTCCGGTCCAACCCCTATTAGCCCTATACGCCCTACCGAGCCCCTACAACCCGGCGATCGGAGACATCTCGCTGTGGTCGGCACACCCGCCCAAAATGTGAGACGACGACGACGAGCGGAAGGATACCTCTAGAAGTTGACGATGAGAGGGGATGGTCGAGGCATGCAGACGTAGATGCAGCGGAGATTCGTCCGGTCCGGCCCGCCCGTCCTTGCGACTTGCAACGCGACGAGACTTGTCGCGGCGGCGCGCGGCGGCGCGCGAAGGGTGTCGCCGCCCAAGCCCAAGCTTGGGGGCGCCGCCGGCCGCCGCGAGGCTTGCCCTCATGTCGCATCCTTGCTTGGGGGCGCCGTCCGTCGGCCGCCGGCGCTTGCGACGAGGCTTGCCCTCATGTCGCATATATCGCAGGGCTTCTGCGTTCGTTCCGCATCCTTGCTTGTCTCGTCGTAGAGCAACAATAATTTAGCGGGCGTGCGGGCTCTCTTACTGTAGGCATGGTGTTGGCCAGGGGATCAAAAGCTTCAGGCACGAAATCTGCCAGCTAAAGTTTTCGCAGGTTTTCGCTGGATACCTACGGATGTGATTCGTACAGATCCGTACCTTTCGTGGATACGTACCTACACTCATACGTACCTAATGTTCCATCCTATCTACCACACCTCTACAATAGATAGGTGGGCATACTGCCTGTGGTCGGTGGTTAGGTGTAAGTAAAAGTACAATACCTCGTATTCGAGAAAAGAGAAATAATACGTAAAATTCAAAATGTGTTTACCTGCCCGCTGCCCGCCTTTTCCGAGTAGCGAGCCAATATAAGGGCGCAACAAATTTCCTCAAGGGAGAAAGGGTTCGGCAATGCGCCGTCTTAGAGCTGCCCCGGCCAAGCTCAGGCGGCCGTACTAAGATCAGACAACAAGAAGTCTAGACGAGAAAATAGTGGCAGTAATTAAGCCGCTTTCTCGCGAGGCAAACTGCCCACAAGAGCCCTTGCGTAAGATTCATCGCGCCGTCGGCATTTTCATGGGGTTGCGATATTATCGGCGCCCCTTTTCGCGCACCAGGTGGGCGGCCGCGGGCCGCGGGCCGAAGCAACAGCCACGGCAACAATGACGATGAGATCCAGATAGAGACCACGCCAATCGAATCTCTCGCGACGGATGGAATGCACGCACCGAAATTGGCTGAATCAGCGGCGGCGTTTCAAATCTATCCGCCGCCCGCACTCCTCTCGTGCCGACGTTGCTCCACAAGTCCCCGGCCGCCGGCGGGCCGCCCTTGCCCTTGCCCTTGCAGTCGCCACGGTTCGTTGCTCACACTGTTTTTCCCCGCGACCGCGAAGCTAATACTAATACTTACCAATAACGATGGACGGCAGCGGGAGCGATCGAACCGGACGGACCTCCCCGGCGATGAGCGCCGCCGGCTCCCGCTCCGGCTCCAGCCGGTCGAGCCCCGTCCAAGTCGTGATGGAGACGTCGACGCTCGTCGTCCAGGAGCATCACGACGAAGAGGCTCATCATTCCGATCCCGCCGCCGAGGCCGAGGATCCCGAGGATCCGACCTTATTCGCTCCTCCGGTGGCTCCGATCATCGCTCCTCCCCGGGGCAGTCCCCTCCCGTCCCCGGCTAGCTCTCGCCCCAGCTCTCGCCCGAGCTCTCGTGCAAGCTCGCGCGCGAGCTCCCGCCCGAACTCCCGCCCGAGCTCTCCCGCGACGACTACTTGGCCCTGCGCGCCCGCTGTCGCCGCCGCCGCCGCGTGCGCGCTCGCGGGATCCGACGGGGGGGAGGAGGAAGACTACGCGTCCGCGACGGACGTCGAGAGCGCCGTCTTCGCCCTCCCCGGCGACGACGACGGGACCGCGGCCGGCGGGAGCGCCGCGTCCCGATCCCAGTATCACTCGTGCTCGTCCGTCGCGGCCACGGGGGGCGGGGCGAGCTTGCTCGGAACCTTGCTCGGCGGGGGCGGCGGCCGTCCGAACGTCGGCGCCGACGCCGACGATGCCGGAGATCCCCTCGGCATCTTATCGACCCCCGTCAAGAGCCCTGCTGCCACCGCCAAGACGGCAGACGGCTCCCCCCTCGCTTCTTCGCCGGGGGCAGTCCTCGGACGGACCATGTCGATGTCCGAAGACGAGGGCCCTCCCTCCCCTCCGGGGTCGCCTCGTCGCGGAGACCGCCGGAGATCCAAGAAGGCTGCGGCCGGAGGAGGACGAGGGAGGAGGAGCGACGCGTCGGCGCGAACCTTTCGAAGAAATGTTATAGCGGCGGGAGCGGTGTCCGCCGCCTTGGTGGTGTTGGTGGGGTTGGGGCTGGGCATGTCGAGGAGGGGGAGCGAGTCGGAGGTCGCGGCGACCGCGGGAGGCGGCGGAGCGGGAGGAGGAGACGGAGGAGCGGGAGGAGGAGGCGGAGGAAGCGGAGGAGGAGACGAGAACCTCTTCGCCGAGAACCTCTTCGACGAGATGGCATCGCGGACGGATCCCCCCACCCCCTCGCCCATAGCCTCTCCCTCCGCCTCACCCTCCGCGTCCCCCACTGTCCTGGCCTCTCTGGCGCCGAGCGTCAGCTCCCCTCCCTCCTACCATCCCACCGCGACGCTCAGCATATCGCCGTCCTTTCTCCCCTCGAGCTCTCCCACGACGCCCGGACCGTCGCATCGACCGAGCGTCCCTCCCACGGACGCGCCGTCTTTCAGCGTACGTCCTTCGACGTCCCCCACGACGTCGCCGACGTCGAGCGCGCCCACCGCGTCACCGACGCCGTTCGTACCGGGAGATCTGGCCGTGACAAATTGGAACGTGGGGATACGACATTCGACGGGGTTGAACGTCAAGCGTCTGACGAGGGGAGGAGAGCAAGTCCGATACGCCGACGGGGGGAGGTCGAACAGTCGATGGCACTCGGCGATGGACGGAGCGGGGATCGTCGATTTGCCCGACGGGGGATACGTGTACGTTTCCAACAGGTGAGAGGAATGTCGTATCGGCGAGAGGCTCGATGTGCATCGTCTCTTTCGATCGGATAGGTACACGCTCACGGAACCTTCTGCCTATACGTCTTTCAGCGAGCGAAGCAGCGGCGGCGGGGGCGTGTACGGGTTGTACTTCAACGAGCGCGGGAACGCGTACGATTACAAGATGCTCTTGAGCGGGACGGGACGGAACTGCGGCGGAGGCGTCACCCCGTGGAACACGTGNGTACGATTACAAGATGCTCTTGAGCGGGACGGGACGGAACTGCGGCGGAGGCGTCACGTGAGTTTTATTTTTCGCTCGAAGTCTCCTCGCTTTATGCCTTTCCGCGCGTCATGGCGACGACCAAACTGCAACCTAAACGTCTCGTGCGCGTGTGCCCCCCCCTCGAACGAAAGCCCGTGGAACACGTGGATCAGCTGCGAGGAAGAGGAGGGGGGACAGTGCTGGCAGATCGATCCGGATCCCAACAGCGCGAATCACGACTCGCCCAAGGCGACGTTGTTGGGAGGCAGCCGGGGCGGAGAGTACGAGAGCGTGGTACGTCAGCGTGGTACGCCACGATGTTTGGCACATTTGATACATGACTCGGTTTCCTCGCTCGAGCGCTAAAGGTCCGTGCCCTCTTTTTCGACAGGCCGTCGACAACCGCGATCCCGACCGTCCCGTGTTCTTCACCACCGAAGACGTCGAGTACGGTCCCCTCCGTCGCTTCGTCGCCAACGGACGAGGGTTCGACGCCCTCCACGCCCCCGCGAACGGACAGACGACCTTCCTCCGCATCCTCGACGGGTCGAACTTCGAGTGGACGACCGACGAGGACGCCGCTGCCCGATCCGCCGCGACGTACTACGCCAACTCCGAGGGCGTGTCCTACCACGACGGCTTCCTCTACTTCGTCGCCAAGGTGTCGCGCAAGGTCCTCATCTTGGACTTGACGACCTCGACGTACAAGAGCGAGCGAACGACGTGGAACGCCCAGCCGGATCAGGTCTACCTCGCCGAGTACAAGCGGTGGATCTACTTCAGCGAAGACGGGGGATCCCGGCCGGGAGTGCACGTCCGAGACAAGGAGACGGGGACGTACCTGACGCTGTTCGACGGGATCGGGTACGACGGCGACGAGACGGTGGGGATCACGTTGAGTCCGGATCGGAAGAGGTTCTACGCGGGGGTGAGCGCTTCGCCGTTCGTTTGTGCGGGGCGCCCGTTCGCGTCCTTGTCGTTCGACCTTTTTGCTGACGTTTGCGCCCGCCGTACGCGATTCGTCGCTTTTGCGAAACAGTTTCAGGATGCGGGGGTGCTCTTGGAATTCACGAGGGACGACGGCATGGCGTTTCAATAACCCTGCGGCGCAGGCCGGTGGCAGGGTGCGGGAGTTGTGGCTCAATATCCTACGTTACGTTGTGGCAGCTGAGGAATGTCGCTTCGTCGTCCTCCTATTCGGAATCGTGGGCGAACGTGGCAACGGGACTGCTCGACAAGGCTTCAAATTAAAGAGGACCCTTAATGATTGTAAAGATGGTTGATCTCGTTTAATTCTTCTGTGTTTGAGGGTCTTTGGCTCACGGATTTTGTGCCGACGAATGGATTACTGGATGATTCCAGCCATGAGGAGGTCGTGACAAGAAAACGACTTGTGTGCCTCCTCCACCCCCCGATGAAGGGGTAAGGCGCATTGAGGCTTGGAGTGATAAATTTGTTTGACCGGGTGTGTCTGTGTATCCTTGTGTGCACGTGATGCGTTTGCCCCTGAATCGACCTTAGTAACTATCTCCAGGTGGCTTTCATCGACCTATTTATTATTCCTTTAGCTATGCCGTCGAATGGCCATCGTTTTCATACAAGAAGCGTGACAGCAAGTGATTATACATGATTCTTGCTCTGTTTGTCCGCGCTTCCCAACAAATAGTTTGACCCTTCATGCTCCACAAACTTGGACGTCACAATACTCCCACCGCTTGTTTGGATTAGTTGTGTAGCACCAGGCCTGTGATCGCCATGGGGAGAGTCGGGGTGATTGGTTTAGACCAGTTCATTTTTTTACAACGTAAAGAATATAAAAAACATTTACCTGCGGCTCCCCATCTGGGTTCCTGCAGCGGTTCGCATCAAGACCAGCATTTGGGTTGTTTTCGGGTGTGCGTGAGTGCGCGTGAGGGATCTGGTCAGACCAGGCTTGGCATTCTTCTCCGCTGATAGTAGTAGTCAGATTTCCCCTGTAGTCTGCCTGCTTCAACTCGGAACAGCCGCACTGCTCGGGATTCCCTGCGTCACACGCAGGGCAAACAGGCACGTCGCAATAATCCCAGCGCGTGCTGCCCATGGTGTAGCACCACGCTCGCGGCTCGCCATCCGGATTGCGGCAGTAGTTCGCGTCAAGGCCAGAATTCGGGTAATTCTGGGGCGCGCGTGAGTGCCCGTGGGGCGATTGGGACGACCATGCTTGACATTCCAAACCCCCGACAGTCTTTGATATAGTACCGCGATAGTCGGCCTGCTTCAAACCAAACCAAAATGAACCACAGCAACTGTTGTCGACGCCTGTGCAAACGCCGGCGACTTCAGAAGGACTCTTTGTCGGACTCTTACTTGGAACCTGAAGATTATTTGACAAGGCGACAAACAAAGTATATTGAATCATAAGTCATTTGATAACAGCAGTGTTGCAACCTATCAAGCTCACCTCAGTTGGACTCTCGCTTGTGGGGTTTTCGATGGGGCTTCCTGTAGGCTCTTCCGTGGGATTCTGCAAACATTGAATCATAGTTGTGAATAGTGCCGTCCATTTCGTCATACCTAGTGTCTGTGAAATTGTTTTTTACTCACCGCAGAAGGCGTCGTGGTGGGAACCTTCGAAGGCGACTCAGTTGGTTTGACTGTAGGACTCTAAAATAACCGGAGCATTGAAGGGCCAATGTCAATGAGATATGAATAGGTATGGTCTGGCAGAATGTCAAAATGTTCTAAGACTAAGCTCACCCTGCTTGGAGACCCAGAGGGGCGTAGTGTCGGACTTTTGGTGGGTCGCTGCGAAAATGGTATGAATGGTATGACTTCAGAGATTACAGTGTGGCAAACTAATAACAATGAAAATAAAGCTCACCTTAGTTGGGGAGTCAGAGGGACTTGATGTTGGATCCTATGGTGACGTATTTATGGAAGGAAATGAATTAGGTGGAGATACAAATAATGAAAAGGCAGAGCATAGACTGAAAGGCATGCAACATGAGCGCACCTTAGTGGGTGAATTTGACGGGCTAGGCGTCGGATTTTTCGTTGGACGGAGAGTGGGGTCCTAAAAGAGTATTAGTTGGAAGACGAATAATCTATCAGACATGTTTTTTTTCGCCATAGCAATTCAATGGACAAGAATAACTATCATGCTCACCTCAGTCGGCCTGCTTGTGGGGGTTTCGGTCGGGTTTTTCGTCTGCATCGCGGAACGGGAAGAGAAAAATATGAGGATAAGATGTAACGTGATGCTCAGATGACCAAATAGCTTGAAAATCATACCGGGTTGGGTGTCACCGGTGCGTTGCTTGGCTCATTAGATGCACTTGAGGTTGGCTTCTTGCTTGGTTCTGGGGTTGGGGCTGGGCTGGGCTCTGGGGTAAATGTACCACACGCACGCACGCTGCAATAATCCCAGCGCGTGCTGCTCGTGGTGTAACACCACGCTCGCGGTTCGCCATCTGGATTGCGGCAATAGTTCGCCTCGATGCCAGAGTTGGGGTAGTTCTGGGGTGTGCGTGAGTGCGAGTGCGGGCTCTGGTCGGACCAGGCCTGGCATTGAACGCCGGCTTGAGTTGTAGAGATATAACCGCGATAGTCTGCCTGACGTACACTCTCGGAACCACAGCAAAGGACATTGTCTGTAACTCCATCACATGATAAGGGACTGGAACTGGGTGCAGGTGTTGGCGATGCAGTGGGTCCATCTGTCGGAGGCGAGGTGGGATTGCGGGTCGGCGCCGACGATGAAGTTGGGCTCTGAGTCATGACAACTCCACGGCCTTGACCGTACAAGGCGAAGATGTTTGCATGACTAAGAGCTGAGCGATGAATCATGATTTTGTCAACGTCCCCAACATAATACGCTGGGTACACCCAAGATCCTCCCACTTTGATAGCATATCCTGACGAAAGGGTGCTCAGACTGCAGCCCTCTTGAGCGACTTTTCTTCCATCCAGATAGAGGGCAAATTGACCTGAAGTACCTTGAATCTGGGTGAGCGCGACATGATGCCATTGTCCGTCGTTCATTGTCCCACCAGGGCCATCATAGTCACACCGGTTTCCAGTGCCGTCGGCACTGTTATATTCAAGTCTGCCATTGGAGCTGTTCAACGGATGAAAAAAATGAAGGCGAATTGCCCAAAGAGATTGAGTTGACGCTTAGTAAGCGGATATAGCACTACAAGCCCTCACTTCCATTCTTACCCCACACCAATTGTGAATCCCGGGTTGCTGCCGGAATAAAAGTTCTTGTTTGTTACAATCGAAGGATCGCTTGTGGAATGAGTCGAGAAGTCAACATCGGTACGGTGCCAGAATGATCTGAGGATGAAAGACACAGTAGGTTGGACATGAGTGAAAAGATGATTGAAATAAGGGACAGAATCCAAGCATCAGTGCGTACATCGTGAAATTGGCAACTTCGTTGAAATCGAGCAGCTCCGAGTCTGGAAGAGTCATGAATGACTTATCAGGGATGTTGTTGTCCAAAGTCAAATGAGATCCGGAATCAGAGATTCCGTAGGAGGCGCCTCCACCATCCACCAAAGTCGCGTCCAAGCCGTTTCCGGAAGTATCCCTCGTATCAAACTCAAGCTCATAGTTAGCGATGAGGGTCGTGGGCATTGGGTCTTCCGGAGGTGGCGTAGGGTTCAATGCTGTTACAAGAGGCTTGCCATTGTTGAGACCAGCAGAGAATATGGCATCGACTTCTTCAGAGCTGAGAGCCCGCCGCCAAATACTGTGAAGGTTGGTATCAGGCCAAGTGAGAATGGATAGCTAACAGGGTAGACGGTGGGTTTCAACAATGAATTGAGACAACCCAACTCACCCCAAGTCATCAATATCACACTTCGTCTTTGCATTGTATCCATGTGACGCGCCAATAAGTATGGGGAGGCTAGTTCGAGGAGATAGAAGGGGTGTGTGAGTCAAGAGAGAACGTCAAGATGGCTGAATTCGTCAAGGGCAACGGCAAAATCTCACCCCGTATCGACGCTGCCAGCAACGGTATCGATGTCATCCTCCTGAAGGTCATACGTGGTCCCCGAGGAGCGCAAAAGCGACATCATGCCCCCGCGCTTGATGCGCACGGCAACGAAGTGCCAATAACCGAACGAAACGTCGGACGCCCGCGACGAATCGGCGCGGGTGGTCCCGTCGGACAGGTTGATGGAGATGTCGTCCCCGTTGGATCCGGGTCCGTAGTTGGACGAGACGAGCCACCCGGCGTTCGAGCCCGAGCTCCAGTCCTTGTTCGTGATGATGGCCGGCCGATCGCTCTGGTCGTCGCTCACGCGGTACCAAAACGTCAAGGTGAAGTCGGACGCGCCAAAGTCGAAATCGTCGGCGTTCGGGAGCGAGACGAAGTCATCGACGCCGTCGAGGGACAGCGCTCGTCCGACCGCGCCGTCGACGAAGGAAGGGCTTCCGCCGCCCGCGAGTCCGTGATGACCCCACCCCGACGAATCCAGGAGGTCGTCGTCGAAGGCGTAGTACCCGACCATCCCGTCCGAGAGGGCGCCGCCGTACCCGGGTCCCCAAGAGGGTATGGGCTGGACGGGGATGCACTGGTGCTCTCCCACGCCCATGACGTGGACGCTCACGGGCATGACGTCGGGAGTTCCGAAGGCGCGATGGCACGCGAGGATTTCCAACATCATGCCGGATCCCGCCACCAAGGGCGCGTGGTACCTTTGTCCGGGGCTCAATCCGGCCTCGACCCACGACTGACCCGGCCCGTTCGAGCGCACGACGGTGATCATGTTGCGGAATTCCTGGACGTTGGCGTTCATCTTCTCTTGACGATTGTACGTCAAGTCTTCGCGGCGCGGATGCAAAAAACTAGGGCGTAAGAAGTCGCTTGCAAACTACGAGCCCAGTCGCTACGCAGCAAGAAGTACATAGACTCACAAAGGCTCTGCCCCTCGTACATGTCAATCCTAAGCACGACCGCCTGAGTATCAGGGTCTCCAACGCTCGCCGCCTCCTCGTAATCCGCGAGTCCGACCAGCTCCACGAGAGCGGACGGCGTCTCGACGGGATCCAGGTGCCGGTGGAAGTCCGAATACCATCCCAACCAGTGCGACTTCGGCGCGTTGTAGCACATCTTGACGTCTCCGCCGCCGTAGCCCATGTAGCACGACCCGTCTCCGTACGACGCCCCCCGCTCCCCGCTGTGCGACAGGCCGAGATTGTGCCCGAGCTCGTGGAGCTGGACGCCCGTCATGAGGCTGTAGCCGTCGTGGTACCACGAGTACTTCCACCCGACGTAGCCCCACGCCGCGGCCCCGCCCATCGCCACGCCGGGGGGCATGAAGACCATGACGTGGTCGTATCGGTCCAGGGAGCCGACGACGGGAGGAGCCGCGGCGATCGCCCAATCCAAGACGGTCCCGTGGTGGACGTTGTCTACCGGCTGGTCCAGGACCACTGTGGCCGTTCCGTTGATCAAGCCGGGGTAGAGCGGGTCGTAGGCGGGGGGGACGAACCGGAGCTTGCCGTACGAGCAATCGTCGATCTGGCTGACCATGGTCATCTCGTCGTAGATCCCGTCGGAATCTTGCGTCCCGAACGTGTGCGCGGCGCAGTCGACGTGGGCGCACGTCGTGGACAGGTCGGGCGCCTCGACGCGGAGGAGGAGGACGGTGGACACCCCCTGCTGGCGTATCGCGAGGTTGCGTCGGTCGTCGGCCTCGTACTTCCCGTCGCCCTCCTCGGTCCCTCCTCCCGACTTCCTCTTCGAGAGGACGTCGACGGCTTGGTGCTTGTGGTGCTCGTACTTCCCGTCGCCCCCCTCGGTCCCTCCTCCCGCCTTCTTCTTCGAGGGGATGTCGACGGCTTGGTACTTGTGATTCTTGTCCCGGGCCGGGACGGTCAGGACGTTCGGACCGCCTCTTCCCCCGCCCGCGAATCCCGGCTTGGACTTGGCCGCGCCCGGGAATTGGAAGCGGCGGTTCCCGCCGGCGCCGGCGGCCGCGGAGACCTCGTTGATGACGCGCTTGCGCTCGGCGTCGTCGAGTCCTTGAATTTCGAAGATCCGCGCCGCCGAGCCCCCCGCGACTGATGAGCAATATTGTACAAAACGGCATATGATATGAGATGTCTTTGCATTGTAAGTTGGGGCGGAATGCGGCTCCAAGGCATTCTACCGCGCTCATTGGCAAAGCAACTGGCCGTATTGCAGACTATTCATAAAAATGCGTCGTGATCAGATCACAGTCAGACAACCCATTGACTTGCTTGCGGTCAATACGACACATCGCAACAAACTTCGACTTGTTGGAAAAGCAGGCATTGATGGACTTGGAAAGTGATCTTCTGGCCTTCTTGCAGAGCCGCGAGCCTTGGAAATCATTTGATACCTGTTACCAAGACTGGATTTGGGCCCAACAGGTCCTGGGGAGGTCCATTGCGGCCTACCTCTTGGCTGTAGGGCAACGAACCTCGAACACCGGCTCTTATTGTCTTGCATGTGGTTCATATCGCTTCAGTTGAAGTGATGATTGGCCACTAAGCCCCATATAAGGATTCTCATCAGATGTTGTGTGCTAGCAGGCAATAAACCCACACAAACGAAGATGTGCTCACAGACAAAGTCGTTGAGACACCTAGGAACTAGGAAGGGGCAGTTGCCCCACCTCCAACAAAAAACGCGCCTCAGAACATAGGGACAAAAACGCAACGCGAGTCCCATCCTATGCCTCTGCCAGCAACGGTCCTCTGGGTCCTCAAACTAACAACTTGCACCAACAAAAATGCCCATTTCATCGGACAAGAAACGCAACGAGGAACGTCAAACTCACGGCCTTGTCCTCCGACGTCTGCGTTGTCCTCGTCGAGGACGCAGTGGAGCACCCCGCGCTCCTCCCCGTCCTCCTCCGGCTCCCCCTCCTCCTCGAAGGTCCCTCCGCCCTTATTCCCCTCCTCTCCCCCGAGGGGGACCGGCGCGTGCAGGGCGAGGTAGACGTCGCACGCGATCCCGCCTTCGTCCGCCGGCGCCTCCGGTCCCGGTGGCCCTGCCCCCCTGCCCCCGGCCCTCAGCCCCCCTTGCCCTTGGCCTTGACCTTGCCCCCCGGCCAGCGCGGACGTAGTCAGGAGCAGCGACGCGAGGGCGGCGGGAGTCGCGATCCTCATTGTTCGGACGGTCGGGCGTCGGTCGCCCCTTCCTCGGCGTCGGCGTCGGCTCGCTCGGCTCTGTTGCGGTCGTCGGTTCGCTGGGTGATCGATCGACCCGGCAGACTAGACCAAGCTACGTCGGTTTTTTTATGCGTATTGTCTAACGCGCGCTGCCACTCCTGTGCGTGCGGACGGCGAGCGGGCCGGGCAACGGGCGGCGCAGACGGACGGGGATGGGTTGTTGAAGCACCAATCCGTCCGAGAAGTCGTTTTGATTGTCGAATGAAGTCATTGAAGGTCATTTTGGAGAAGGCAAGAGAAAAAGGCAATAGGATAAATGCGATTCGATAACGTGCGTGGATGATGAATTGTCCGGGCGGATTCGTTTGGTCTTTCCGAAAGGTCCCACGAGTCCCGCGGTACTTACGATAGGTCTTCATCGACAAACAGACGATTGCAACTTGTACAGTATGGTACCATACGATACAGTGGATTTTCCTTTGATCGGGGACGGACTGAGCCGATAAAATGAGAAGCCTGTAGATATGTATCACATTCACATAGACTTTTGTACACAAAGTCATTCGGTATTATTTTTGTTGCATAACGATAACAGATACCCCGCGATGACCCAACGGCAAACAACACAAGCTAGTGGGGAAAAAAAGTCGCCATAGTACCAGTAGTTGTATTAAATCCGGTAAATTAGTGACATGCACCAACTTCCTGGACTCTTGTCAAGATCAGTGCTCATTTCGATGTGAAGTGGTACTCGGCGATGAC
>JALLPA010000162.1:0-19138 GCA_036939895.1 Thalassiosira exigua
CACAGAATGAACAAGTCATTCTGGCACATTCACCATCCTCCACTTCCGAGAAAAATGCTAAGGGCCATTGCAAGCCAGAGGCAAAAGGACAATCATCACAGCATTGCAATCACAAAGACTTTTGAGAACGATCGTGACAAAAGCGCTACAGGGGTCGCCAAGGGTAATCCCAGCGCCGAAGCGATCGAGGATGCTCACGATGGCCGAGGACAAAAGCGGCATCAAGGATCCCCGGGTTCGGGGGTTCAAGCCCCTGTCCCTCGCCGTGGGGTGCCCGCCCTTCCCGATTAGCTTCCCTGCCGTCGTCGCCTGGCCTACGGATTCCACCACGTCTACCTCGACCACCTTGGCGCGAACATCGGCGTCCACTCCCGCTTCCTCTTCTGGCCCTCCCAATACCACGGCGCCAAGGTCGGATGAGGGGAGGGACAACCGCGGCAGAGGCTCTAGCAGAGGATCCTCCATGTTGTCCCCGCTCAAGGGCGCCGCATGCCCGGCAGGCGCCGTCTCCACCGCCGCCCTGTGTGCATCTCGTGCATTCCATCTGCCATGACGATGGTTGCCTCCTCCTCCTCCGCCGTCGCCTGCGTCGCCCTCGAGCATAGATGAGGAGGTGACCTCCGAGTCGTCGGACCAGCGGTCGGCTCTCGCGTCGCAACCCGGGCGCCATCGCTCGACGAGAGGCCTATTTTTATTTTTGAAATAATTACTTACAGTTTTGCCCTGCTCGATCCTTATCATCTGCAGCAGCCGGCTTGGTTGTCTCGAGCCAAGGAGGAGGAGGAGGATCGCGACAATGCCACATGAGAGTTTCAAGCCGCCATTTTTTTGTTTGTAATAAAAATATTCTTACCATATTTCTTTTTATCTTGTCCTCTTCAAGTGCCAGCTCCAGAAGACTCCCCACATCTTGACATCCTCCGTATTCCCGAAGTATCGAGCCGAGAGGGGAACGCCGGGTACCAACATCACAAGCTGCTGCTGATGCGGAAATTGTGAGCAAGAAAGATATATTTTTCAGTTTGAACTTTAGTTTGAAACAATTTGCAACTTCCCTATTTATTCTACCCCATTGTGCGGATGACGCAAAAACAGCCACAGGGGAGAATGCGACTGTGCAATTTCTAGAAGTAGCGGGTGCGAGAAGGACCAGGGGCATCTCCCCCGGTAAAAAATCGCCAGCCTCGTGTAGCAGAGGGGGTCTTACCACGAAAACATCTACTAACTAGCTCTAGCTTTGGGGAAAATATCCCACACAGGTAGTTCAGACCAAAGGGTTTACCACCAGTGTTTTTTCACTTCACCCCCTTCCCCCCTTGCCGACGAAAAGGGGCGTGCGGCATCATCGTACAGTGCTCACTTAGTAGGGGAGTGAGAATTCACGACGGGGGTGGTTCACTAAACTATTACCACCAGGCCTTAATTACCAAAAATCACAGGTGGTGGTGCTAAGACCCTCTTACCACCAACCTTTACCCCCCCCCCTCCCCCCCCATGCGTGTTAGGGGAATTCACACGGATGCCGCTGGTCCTGTGCGAGAACGATGGGCAGGCTGAGCCAGCCATGTCGAGCGGCACTCGTTCCCCTTCTGCGACCGTGGTAGACTTCCCCATCCTCATCCAGCCCTCTGCTGGACAGCAAAGGATGGGTCTCGAGGGTCCTGCCAGAAGGTGCTATGGGGTGGGGAAAGCGATGTGGACGGAGATGGCAACGGGGCGGCGATATCTAAAATCTTCTCCTCATACGGGATTGTGCTGCGAATGCATTTGGGCCGCGCTGCATCAGAGGAGGCTAATTTTACCGTGGACCAAATAAGAAAATCTAATAAAGTCTCGCTGTGGACCCATAATAAAAGATTAACAAGTAAAAAATTAGATATTTGCAATCGATTAGTTTCCATTTTGATTAAAATTAGCTTTGATTAATGTTAACTTTAGAATATTTACAGTCGAATCTAGAATATTTGTTACATTTGGGTTGGGGTGTCTCATTGCAAATAAAAAGAATTTAAAGAACATACTTTTTACTCGTATCAATACAAAGAGTTCGGGGATGGGTTTTGGGAACCTGATATCATATATTGGAATTTAACAGTAAGAATAGAAATTTAGATTGCGTGCTTCATCTACTAAAATAAAATTCACAATAAACATACTGATATCAGTCTAAAGTAATTTCAGAGGTGTCTGGCTTTGTAATACTAAAGTCAAGGCTCAGAAGTGTCTGTCCACTCCGCTAAGGTTTTTCTGGTGCTTCTTTAATATATTGAAACTGTGTAGCAGGATGGGTACAGTTTAAGGGATGTCCCATAATCTAGGTCATTTCACCAAAGCAGATCATTTGATTTGCTACAAATAATATGAAGCATGGATATTTCACACCAGCTTTTGGCTGGTCCATGGTAATCCAATAACACAACAAGACCCGAGTTGAAACATGTCAAGGACAAAGGTAAAGCATGTAAACAGGGAAGTACCAGAGAGAGTGGAGAGATATCGAGTGTTATATGAAGTTCATCTTTATTCAAATTGGAACTGAACTACTTCATTGTTCGTAGCCAAAACAAGTATGGGAAGAGCTAATACACAACTGACATGTACAGCTCCACCAAGGCCAGTAATGGACCCAATCTTATCAGCCTCCAGTTCCACCATCGCTTCACCATCAGCGTCCGCATCTGCCGGGCAAATACCCCTTCTCCACCCCTGCCACCTCATCAATTTCAAGAACATACATAATTTTTTTTTCATAAAATTGAGTTGACATCAAACTTCCAAAGTCCATTGCTTTGTGATCCATAAGCAAATACAACATACCTTCCATGCAAACAAATCCAGTGAACTCATATTAAAATAGGCAATGTATCCATTTATTTTGTCAATATATCCATTTGTTGCCTTGGAAAAGTAATCTAACTTTATGCCAATGACTTAATATGTTGCATCAAAATTTTATGTATTCGTTTCAACAAACGTTTTTACTGACACAATAGAAACCCAAACACACATCATTACATGATATTTAAAAACAAACAGAACATGACTCCTAACGTGAAAGTGAAATATTTTAATTACAGCAAACAAAAAGGATACATTTGGTGTGTCAATTTATGTCCACAAATGTTCATTTCTTGACTTGTACCGGTCATTATTGATGGATAGAACAAAATTCGATTACTTATGACCGCTGATGAGACTTAGGCAGGTTCTGATGTACGAGGGTATCACATTTAGAAGAAAAGATCTCTCTAGTAGAGCGCTCGTCATGCTCGTGACAAACCCTTGCTTGTATTCTACGATAAATACCGTAGTAACCCTTCTATGGCGTGTTGGAGAAGAACACATATAAACTCAACAGGATCACAGCCATGTGCAACTCACACAGCACTGTCCCTCCAACAAACGCGGAGTAATTGTTCAGTTTTGTCATAACTTTTGATGAACCCCAGAAAATCAGGAATCTAACGCACATCATATATGCTGATCAGGATGATCCTTTTGAACTGGATCACCAATATCTTCCCAACTGCTTTGGCATGGGATGTTGCAACATCTGGTAGAACTCCAGTCTGGCCACATGGACCAAGAACATCGTCACGGTCGTGGATGGCACGACAACGACAATGAGGGGTTTCATATGCCAAGCAATGAGATCTTTTTTGTCTAGCTGGTCAAATCCAGGACACTTGCCTACGACATAGAAATTATTATAAATATTCGTTCTCGGTGTAGTTTGCGAGTATTTTCAGGAGATTTTTCTTGCCCTGTATGAGTGTTGACCGTATGTGTAGATATGATAGGTAGGTACGGATTGTATCCACCCACCAACCAACCAGGGTGTCCCGGGTTCCCATCACTTCGACAGCCATCACGGCGACAGTAAAGACATCATGAAACCACCGAATGGGGAATTGCTTCTACCGTTGGTCCGTAACAATTCCCCGGAGCGATTTTCATGGGGTTATGTGCCACCTCAACCTTTCATGAAACAAGATGGCTCTAAAAAATCTAACAAAATGTGATGGCAATCAAAGACTATGGCAGCCGCCGGCCTTGATGGACGAGTGTGGCTACGCCAAGCAACGAATCAAATATACTAACTTTATAAATACTAGATATCTTGACAAAGCCGTAGTTTAACTCAATCTATAAATTTATCTCTAACTCTACTTATAAGCAAGGCTTGCGACTCGCTAAACTTTTTCCGAAGCAATAAGTTTCCAAGTATGACTCGTTTTTTGTCTATGGCGAGTAAGTGAGTCATCCAATATTATTAGCCAACTTGCAATATCGGACGAGTTTCGAGTATCAAGTCGAGTCGTAATTATACATAGGAATTAGTACATATTGCCCTCTCTTCTTTCCCCTGCGCCACTGCAAGCCGAGCCGTTCACTTCGCGGACAGTAAAGCTGCCATAGCATTTCAAATTATGTATCAATTTATTATTAGAATTGAATATCATCTGTTTATTCAACGTCCTCGGAACCAACCAAGACCAAATTGGAATCTGTATCGGACTAAAAATGGGTGCTCATATTGTGTAGATAAGAGGTTTTGTCCTCTATATTTTGAGTCCAAGAACCTTACGAGTTACGAGTCATGTTCGAGTGTATGCGTCCAAAAAGCGACGAGTAAGTAAGTCACAAGTGTTTGTCCCCTAAAACTTGAACTCGAGGAAGATTTTCGGAGTTTCGAGTCGAGTCGCCCCTCACTAGTCACAAGCCCTGTTCACAAGGCATTGGTCAGGCGGCATCAAAACCAGCTGCTTTAGTTAGTGGCCATTTCGTCTGCCGTTAATTAAAGAAAGCAGCACGTCTCAACTGCAAAAAAATACGGGAAACCGATACGTAAATACAGATCGGTTGATAAATAATTACCCGCTTAGCTTATTCATGATCTGATTCAGTAACTATTTTCCGGCTCAACCGAAACAAAAAATCGATCAGCCGATATTGTTGCTCCGACAAAGCTGGTGTTTGCATACCCGCCTGTGTAAACTGTAAACCAGAATTACCCTAGTTACTAGAATCAAAACTGTGTTCTTGTTAATGGTAGGTAGGTCTAAATAACTGTTTTATTCACTTAAAAATATAATTATTTTGATTCTATGCTTGTTCTAGTCCCCTTTCCCCCCTTCTAGACCAGTTGCCTGTCACTTGACTTCTTGATCGCGTGTCTCCCCCCCCTGACCTCGGCCACTGGACAAGTCAGCCTCTCCCCTCCGCCCCCTTGTCCCAAGCTGTCCGTGCAATGCTCGCTCGCCCCCCCCCCCCCCCGCCCCCGATCATCTAATGCTCGCTCACCTCCCTCTATCTGACCGACCTGCTTTGTTCCGGATTTTCTGTCTTGAAGTGGGAGGAGGGGGCAATTGAACATCGTGAGAGCAAGAGAGGCTGCTGGGGGTGGGGGGGAGACACCAAAAGACTTACCATATTCGTCCGTCATTTGCTCGTCAGTTGCCCATCACTCGACTTGCTTTGATGTCGTGATAAGGGGAAGAATGGGCCGAGAGATCAGGGTAAGAGCAACAGGGAACATGAACACAAAAATTACTGCAACCGTCCATCGCTCCCTTGCCCCTCGTCCCCCGTCAGTCGTGCGACGCTTGCCTCCCCCATCCCCGACCGTCAGTCTTTTTACGCTCATCTGGATTTGCTGAAATGAGAGGGGGTGGGTTGTGAGAGTCGTCGACGGTGGAGGGAGAGAGGGGGAGCACAAAAAACTCTCCAACTCGTCCATTGCTCGCTCACCCCTCGCCCGTCCGCCCCCTTCCCCCCTCATCGGCCGGTTGTGCAACGCTCATTCGACCACCCTCCTCAACCGTCAGCCAGCTGTCGTCCCGCCTGCTTTCTGTCATTAGAGGGAGGGAAATAGTTTGTGAGAGCAATCGATGACGGGGAGAGGGAGACATAAAAACTTACCACATCATCCGTTGTTCGCTCATCCCTTCTTCCGTCCTCGGCGCAGTCATCTGCCACAGATGGCAAAGTGCACCACTGATAGGCTTCAAAATGGCCGTCAACAACGCCGGTGCTGGATGAGACGTGCGGCAAGAAAATCTGAAGTCGCGGTCGTTGTCGTGGTAGAGTGCGAGGGCAAAAAATGATAAAGGCTCGCTGTGTCAACAACGGTTGGCCACGCTTGTCAAAGCTCACCACGGTCAGACGGGCACGCAGTACGCACGCCCCTGCCGCCGCCCTGGCCGCCCGATTGTGAGATTCAAACCGACTGGGCAAACATTTCCCAGCCAACGACAAAAAGGTTTACTTTCAGGTCATCTCTGTACTTTTGTTTTTCAACACATTTTTCTTATTTTTCAGTGAATATGAAACCCCATCGCAAACCTTTTGTTCTGGTGAGGCTCAAAAAATAATTTGCGCGTCAGATCGCATAAAAATCGCGAGGACACACATAAAAGCAAAACAATAGTTTTTGGTTGTGTGTGGAACCAAAATCAATCGTTTTTATTGTGGAGAGGTTTTTTTCCCTAGATTTCGCTATTTCTATGTGCCTAGGACACTCAGGCCACATACGACAAAACACCTAGTAAAACAGTTAGCAATTTTAATTGACCTTCTTCCTCCCAATTTTGCCACGTCGAAGCTTTGTCAATCACTAAAGTCAGACCTTGTCCATGTTCCCAAGGAGCTGACGATCATTGTCATGCCTTTGGTGCCGACATTGGTTTAATAGCGACCTCGTGAATCATGGGGAAAGGAGGGGTATCTGCGGTCATCTCTCTCTAAAGGTGAATTGATATTTTTTTATATCCGGATACCGCGCGCCACAGGCCGCCGGCCGGGAGAGAGAGAACAACTGACGCACAAAACACCAACTCCCAGCGATTACGACAGCGGCGGCAGCGGGGTTTCTCCGCATGGAGGTGGCGGATACCAGCGCCGGAGGGCTCTTCTTAGAGCCCTTTACCTTAGCTTTAAATTCGGCTAGGGCGATTTGCAGCGCTTGCATTATCGGCCGAGGAATCGCCGGTCGATCAAAGCAGCTTGGTCCGACGCCGTCGGACCAATGCCTGCCAGTCACATAGATAAAAGTAGACCTACGATGAAGGGGCGGATCCCCCGATCGAACTACTTCTAGATTAGTTAGTTTAGAATAGATTCGTCGCTTTGTGTCGGCAAACGCGTCCGTTAAGGGTGGCGGCTTCGACGTCCTATGACGAGCAGCAGATTATTAATTATTTTTTATGTACAGTCTTTGCCATGGGGGGAAATCGGCGAAACATAAAGCCACGCTAATCGCTCTCTGTAGGGCCTCACGGACCTAGTGGAGACACGTTTCCCCGCTCGGTGGCTTCATGGGACCGGCACAGCCGCCGCAGTGGCCGCCGGAGCAAGGGGGGTGGCTCCGTCATGGTGCGATGGTTGGTCGTCGGTCGTCAGTCATCGTCGTCCCCGTCGTCGGTCGTCACAAAAAAGGTCCGCGAGAACACAGACACGGACGAAAAGGGGAGAGCGGGTATTTGTACTGATTCCTACAACGTAGGCAAATGTCCCACAAAATCTCAACCAGGAAAAAAACCTCTCTGTGTGTGTAAAGTTTCTCACTCGTTTTTGCTTGCGTGTGTTTTAGCTGACGCTGATAAAAGCGCTCCATAAGTTGACAATCGAGCACCAGCACCCGGAGCGCGCTTTGAGCAAAAAACTCTACGAGCGGAATTGTTCAAACAGTACAGGGCTGGAACTCTTCGGATTTTGTGGCCGGCAAACAAAAAGCGAACATCGTTTGCCGGAAACGATTAATTCTATGCAGCCAGTGGTTGCTTTTGGCCGATGATAGCGATTCCAGGATATCGGCAATCAAACACCAGAGGACAGATTTCTTAACTGGCGACCGGAGGATAAGCTTCAAAGCCAATAATTTTTGAGGTTGAGATGCACAAATCAACATGGCCAAGGAATTGATAGACAAAGACAAGGGCTGTCAAAAGAGCCCTTGATTAATGGCGTCCTCCACCATCTGGAGGCAAAAGATGGAAGATGGAAGCTGTCGCCGTAGCTACCAGTGACGATTTGGTTGTTGTGTGTTTGGTCGCCTCACTTCTTTTGCATCGCGTTGCGACAGGCAGACAGTGGCAGGCGGTTCGAAAAGGAGAGTTGACCATCAATACCTCTATTTCTCCCCTAAGTGTAGTATGTCCATATCTGGAGTAATATTGGCGCTGAAAGATGGTCCCAACTCTTCTTTTAATTGAGACCTGTTCTTACTTTTATAATCGTAAGAGTTCTCGGAGGGGGGGATCAATGTAGAAATAGGACAGTGAAAATTGCTAACTATTTTACCACACGTTTTATGTTTTGTCCTCAAAGTGTCCTCGCTATGTAGAACGTGGGTTAGCTCGAAAAAGTACTTCAATTCCCACAACTACAAAGTCCATCTACAGGTTGCTGGAGAGATGGATTGGAGTTATCCTATTATGGTAGTCATGAGAGTCGATGTAGGGACTACAGTGGATGACTAACACCTATCCTCCAGAAGAACACACTTTGTCATAACTACACGTATGACCAGTAGTTCACCACTCTACAAATTGACACTAGTATATCACCTCAAGGGACTATATGCAGCACAATAGATTAGACCACACACATCACAGTTGTGATGCAGAATTGTTGTATTGTGTACAGTCCCTAGAGGCCATTCTCTGTCCAACTGACAAAGGAGTTGGATTGGCCAGGCAGGTCCCAAAGCATGTCAGCATTTCCTCCTATCCAACGGGCTATGAGATCAAGGTACCTACTTCGTGCTGGTCCCACAGCTCTTCAATTCTGGTGACCGCTGAGCTGCAGTGATTTTTGTCATTTTACCACTAGCAACGGAGCTCGGATGTCCAACAAGTTGGTGGACAGTTTGCACACTGATGGTTCAAATGATGAGCAGGATTGAGATCATAATGGGGACCAATATGTTGGTTTTGCAAAGGATATATGGTATGAATGAATGATGAGTAATGAATGGAAACACAGCCAATCACACTAGAGCAAAGAACTTCGACCTTTACAATCAGCCAGAGAAAAATGACAGCATTTGTAGAAGCCTGACTCTTGGTAGAGCCATCGGGTCTAGAATGAAGATACGAGCAGATACACTTAGATGCTCCCGACAGTATCTGTTCTCAGATTGAAAGAGGCATTGACAAGAATGTCCTAAGATGCTGTACTGTCACGAAGTTGGATTCAAACGATCACCCCCTTATACGAATACCTCATTTATCAGGTTTTCTCTCTCCGAAATTGTCATTTGAACGGATTCCATTGTCGAATGAAATTCTCCAGGCCTTCAGGCTCCATTAAACCAAGAATGGAAGGACTCTATGTTCCTTGTTGGTTTCTTTCAGTGGCAACTCCAGCCCGATCTCACCTAGCCATTACTTTTGACGATGCCAAAAAGAATTTTTCAAGGCCAGTATGGAAAGGATTCACAACAACACCCTTGCAGCACATCCCTGATGGCCGTGTCACTCATTGGGAGCAACAATACTCAGATCTCATGTCACCTTTGACAATGATTAAAGACGACAAACAGGATCGTTGACGATTCATTGAATGTCGTGGTGGAGGTGAAGGCAATAGGAGGAAGGTGAAAGTTAGGATTTTGGTTGAGGATGTTGGTGTTGGTACCCCTGCCCCTGCCTTTGACGAAGCCTCCATCATTACAAAGGATGTACAATGCTCGAGGGGGGCCAATAATAACGTCACGGAGAATCGGGCAGTCAGCTCCCACGTTGCCTCTGTTTCATTCTATTAGGGGCGACCTGGAATACGATTGAGGTGGCTATTATGGTCAGAAGGAAGTCAAGGTCAAGACGACATGACACGTATTTGTGTTTTTTCGCTCGTGACGGCCCGACCCACTTTCTCATCGACCAGGTACCCGTCGGATGGCAAAGGAGTCGGCCCGACAGACTTATACTTATACACTGCCCAATAACAACTGGCCGACATCAGCCGCATTAGCTGGCTAACTGGCCGACATCGGCCAGTAGTCGGCTTCTGGGCTTTGAAAAGGAGGCTTAGAAAAAAATGAGGCTGGTGCGAACCCCGGTCAAACTTCAGCCATCTTTTCAACCTTCAACAACTAACTCTCTATCTTCGATATTTAGTACGTACGTTTGTAGGAAAGGAATGATAAAAGGGTAACGTATTTTGATTCTAAATCATTTTTTAATAGATTTTTCTTGTTTTATTTTTACTTACTGATGCCAATATGAATACCCCTTGAATTCAAACGACGATGATACCTATCCTACGACGTATTCTCCCGGGTTTACGAGGGTAGTAACACTCGATGAAAACATCTGATCGACTTCTTCAAAAATCAACACAAAGTTATTCATAAAAATGTTTGACTTGCATATTTTTCTTTGCGCAAGTTTAAGGGAGGTTTTCTACTACATTCAATATGTAAAAAACATAGTTCTAATGGTACCCCTTGAAGACTCCGCTTCCCCGCGCGCGCTTCCCCGCCCATCAAAGATTTGCAGATCCCCAGGCAAGCCCTCCNGCAAACCCCCCCCCCCCCCCCCCCACCCCTCCGCTCCCCGCCCGGTCCCCGTCCCGGCGTCGTCCTTGTTAGATTACTTCGTCGTCCCTCCCTCGGGGATCCCCGCCTTCTCCTTCGGCCCGCTCGGCTCGGGAATCGTCGACCCTTCCGCTCGGCGGCGTCTCCCGGCTCCGTCGTGGCGACGGCGACGGTCGACTCCATTTTCGCATCCCCGTCGATTGGGCTTCCTTGTTCGAAACATCGCGCCCAAATCTCGCCTCCGGGGTGTGCGCTTCGCGCCGAGGGCTCGCGGAGCGCGCGGCGTCCGTCGCGGCCCGTCCGTCCGCCTTCGGACTTTCCTTCTCGGTCGCCCCTCGCCCTCGCCGTCGCGCCGACCGTCTTCCGTCTTCGTCGCCCCTCGGAATTCGACGGGGCACACACGTCACAACGACGGGGCCAGCGAGGGTGTGGGTGATGTCTAGTGGCCGCGGAATAATTCATTGCCGTCTGTAGGTCGCTCATAAGTTCGCGCCGAAACATACCAGCCCGCAGTGTAAGCAAGGTAGGCTTCGAGGGGAGGTGGAAAGCCGGGACAATCCGAGATACACTCTGTCTCTGTTTCGAAAGGATTCCTCGAAATAATAATACGCAAGGGGGGCATTGTGTGAAAAATCAGGGCGAACCCAGGACGTGGGCTGAGAGCTTGATATTGCGCAGGGGTTCCTCATTGAGTGGAATTTTTGTCGGACTCCACACGATCAAAAAAATATAATTTTGCCGGGGACAAGCCATCGTAGTTCGACCCAGCTGGGTGAGCAAGAGGAGGGTCGTTACAAACCATGGGGGGAAGCCTCTCCACGATCCGATGGACGCCGTACGGCCCCGTCCCCGCGGGGGCGACCGACCCGTCCGGCCGTCCCCTGCGCAAGTCCAAGTCCTATCCCCCCCCGCACGGCGCAGGCGGCGGCGCCTCCTCCCCCTCCAACTCGACGACGAACCTTTCCTACGAGCACGACGGCTCCTCCGAGACGGACGACGACCTGAGCTCGACCCACCACGTGGGCACCTCGGGCATCCTCATGGGGGCCAACGCCCCCCCGCTGTACGACGCCTGCCTCGTGGGACGGTGGGACGACGTGCTCAAGATCTGCGGCGTCGACAACGAGGGCAGCGGCGGGAGCGGGGGGAGCGGGAACGACGACAGCGACGACAGCCCCAAAACCGCCACGACGAGGTGCTCCACGAGCGACGAGGGAGGTGCGGGAGACCCGGGATGGCCCTCGGACCAGCGACGGGAGATCGTCGTCGATGCCCGGCCGAGCGGGGACGACGGCGACGACCGAAGCCCCCCGGGAGGGGACCGGTCCTCCCCTCGCTCCCAGACCCGGTACGCCGACCGGCGTCGGAACACCCCCCTCCACCTGGCGTGCCGTCGCCAGCCTCCCCCCGCGGTCGTCCGGGCGCTGCTGGAGAGCAGCCCGTGCGAGGGCGTGTCCCGTCGCACGGCCGACGGCCTCACCCCCCTCCACTTCGCGGCGTACTGCGGCGCGGGGGTGGAGGTGGTGTCCCTCCTCGTGGATCGGATGCGGAGCGACGCGGCGGTGGGGAAGGCGATGAGGCTCAGCGTCACGGACGAGGGGGGGGGCGGCGGCGGTCCCGGGGAGGGGGCCTCCCCGGGGGCCAAGGGCGACGACGCGGGCGCGACGTCCTCGTCCCGGGGGAGGTCGCCCTCGGAGGACCTCCCCCCCACGAGGCTTCTGGACCGACGGAGGCGGACCCCCCTCCACTGCGCCCTGTCGGGGTTTCGCACCCCCATCCGCCCCGCGGTCGTGCGGAAGCTGCTGGCCGCGGACCCCGCCTCGGCGACGCTGGGGGACGAGCGCGGACGCACGCCCCTGAGCCTGCTCTTCGACGACTACGCCGAGGAGGTGATGGAGGCCCTGGAAGACGACGTGACGCCGCGAGAGGCGAGGGAACGGGTCGGGACGGGGGGCGAACTCCACGAGTGCTGGAGGATGTTGAGGGTGCTCCTACAGGCCTCCTATCGGGGCAGCGTGACCGAGGAGGAGGAAGGCGAGGGGGGGGCGGATCGCCGCGAAGCGCCGCCGCAGGCGCACGCTCGCGTCCCCAGCGTCATCGACGAAGAGCGCGCGGCGCCGCAAGCGCACGAGCGACACCGGGGGGAGGCGAAGGAGGTGAACGTGGAGGAGATGTACGACCCGAAGCACTTCTCCATGGTGCACGCCGCGGCCGGCGTGTGGGAGTGTCCCGCGCCGCTGGCGAGGTTGGTGCTCAAGTGCACCTGCGGAGGCGGTGGCGGCGACGGCGGCGGTGCTCACAGCAACGCCATGGACGTGTCGGACCGACTCGAGCAGCTCCTCAACGACGACTCTTATCGAGAAGAAGACGACGCTTACCCGGTAACAACGGACATCAAGGAAGCAGACAACGACGAGGACAACGCCGAAGCCGACGCCGACGCCATCCACCGCCCGGACGAGGAGACGATGCGACTCCCCCTCCACATCGCCGTGTGCGCGCGGCCCCAGTCCCGGGACGGCCACGCGGCCCGCCTCAAGGTGTGGCTGTCGTCGCCCGAGGCCCGACCCGCGCGCCGCGTCACGCGGGGGGACAGCCTCCGGTCCGGGTCGCCTCCGTCCCACGTCGACGTCGGGAGCGTCGCGTCCCGCGCGGACGAGAGCCTGGCCACGCACCCGGACCGAGGGCGCGCCGCGGGAGGCGGGGCGCGGAACTCCGAGCGGGTCTACAATCCCCGGTTCAGCCGGAGTCCGTCGAGGGACAGCGTCGCGGCGTACTCGTCGTCGCAGAGGCGCAAGCGGAGCGCCCCGGGCCGCGGCGCCCTCGCCCGGACGGTGTCCCACTCGTCCATCAGCGCCAACATCGCCCGAGAGCGTTCCTTCCTTCAGCACACCATGGTCCGCGACGTCCTGGAGCTGTATCCCGAGGCGGCGTCCGTGGTCGACGACCGAACGGGTAAGCTTCCCGTGGTCCTAGCTATCGAGCACGGCAAGTCCTGGGAGACGGCCGTCGGGCCGCTGCTCGAGGCGTACCCCACGCCCTTCGGAGGCGGCGGGGACGGGGGCATGGCCCTTCCCGACGGAAGCGAGGAGGGGAAGGCGCACCGCGCGGCGCTCCAGTCGGCGTTGTACGTGGCGCTCTGCAGCCCCGAATCCCACGTCCGAGAGGAGGCGATCCGCACGGCCGGGGAGCTCGCGGAGTGGGGCGGCGTCTGGGGCGCCGAGGGAAGCCTGGACGGGATCGTGGGCGAGTGGCTCGAGACCCTGCGCCTCGACACGCTGTCGAAGCACGGGATCGGGGAGTTCTTCGACGCGTCCGACGACCCGGAGGGCATCGTGGTGGGGCCGGGGCCGACGGCGTCCACGGCGCTGTCGGAGTGGATCCAGACGCAGAGCTCCCACCTCACGGCCGTCGCGGAGGTGGTCTCGCACTCGCGGCCTGGGTCCGTTTCAGACAGCATCGCCAGGCTGTGCCTCGAAGTCAGCCGGGAGTACTTGTTCTCCAGGGACGGGAGCGTCCGCGAGGCCGCTGCGAGATTGTTGGGGAACACATTGAACTCGGCTGGGGACGCGGAGGACGCCGCCAATGTCGCACGGGAGGCGGTCCTCAACGTCGTCGACTGCGAGAGCGAGAGCGTTCGTTCGGGGGGGAGCAATGCCGCTGATGTAGACGACGTCGTGGCCAGGCATGGGAAGCTCCTTGCGTGCAAATCCATCTTGATGACGCAATGGGGGGCAGATCTCATGGCTTCGCCAGACATTCGGGATGGGATCCTCGCTTTCCTCCACACGTGCATCAAGGACAAGAACTCAGTCATCCGCTCGGTGGCATACATTGCCGCTGGCCCTGTTTTGGGAAAAGGGCCGGTGCCGGAGGACCCGCGGGCGACAACTTCGTCTACCCCTACGTCCAACACCCTGCGGGAGCTCCGGAGCGATGTGCTGAGGGGTACCCGTGCGTCTGAGGAAGCAGACGTGCAGCTGGCTCTGGCGCGGGGGCTGACGTTGGCGTCGCGGACGAGGCCAGGGATGTTCCTGTGCCGGAGCGGCATGCCGATCCTGGACGCTGCGCTGATGTTGGCGATGAGCTCGAGCACGTCGAGGCCTAAAGTGCAAAAGGCGTTCCAGATCTTCCTTTGGGTGGCGCTGCAGATGGGGCGGACGGGAGGGAACGAGGATGGGTTTCGGTTGGAGAAGGATCCTGGGGCAGATCGCGAAGAAGGGGCAGGCAACCCCAGAGGAAGAAGCACCGGAGATGGCACAGATCACATGATGTCCCCAGGCTTGGAGAGATACATAGAGCTCGCTGAAGGCGAGAACGGGCGCATCATGATGAAGTTTGTCACGCAAACGCTTGCGAAGATTGAGGACCTGGATGATGAGGGTGGTCTTTGTTGAATCATTGTTGACTAGGAGTAGCATTTTTTTCTTTTCATTCTGAATCCCTGCCACTTCACCTGTGAGACGCCAAATTACCTACTCAGACCATTCAATACACAAGTCATGCCATCATCTCCGTCCGGGGACGTTGTCCAAAAGGTTCTTACCAGAATAGACGGGTAGGTAGGGCGAGAGACGAAGACAATTGTTTACATAAGTTGGTAGGTAGTTACATCCTTTTTGTACGACCCCTATCTTGGTACCTATCGTACCCGACGGATGGAGTCGAAGTACTCGATCTTGATGTTGTAGTAGGCTTCATCTCTCGCGCTCTGACCATAAAAATAATAGACGTGTCTTCCCCACAAAATCAGCAACACCTACCTACAGCAAATTCGCAGCCAATCATGGCGTTATTCACATACACATTGACAATGATAGAAGTAAAGAAGGACGAAACAGCGAGGCAGCGGAGGAGACAGATCACTATGCGCAGAAAGACACAGCAAAAGCCACCGAGTCATGAGCAACCGATTAGAGAAAACCAACCAAGCAGAAGTGAAACTCCCCACCATCCGACAAACTAATCATTTGGAGGGATAATCGATGCCGAAAAAGTGACTATGCCCGCAGTAGCCAGGATCAATCAGGTCAGGCAGAAAAATTAAAGACAAATATCTCAATATACGAGTGAAACTCCCCAACATCTGACGAACTAATCATTAATTTGGATGACATAATCGATGCCAAACGGTTACTTTGCCTGTCACATGGTTTGGCACGTGGTAGGGCACACGCAGTAGCAGCATACACAAAATAAATAACCTCATGAGCTTCAGCTACACTCCTACAGCTCTTCGTTTCTCTTTCCCATATAATCATTCCGAGTGACCTCATATGAACCTTTCTCTCCAAAAATTTCTTCCCAATCCTCAACTCCAACAATGTCGCAAAGTTGTTGACCTGGCCGAGCTATCGTGCTGGTTATGTTCATTCTTCTTCGATTGGCTCCAGAGCAGGGAACGAATTCTAGTTCACACATGGCCTCCTCGCACGTTGCAGCTGTAATGGTATCCTCGCCCACTTGAAAGTTCGAGACTGTGTTAATCATGTTTGATTGCAAGAATATGAATGCACAATGGCTTCGAGCACAAAAGATGTCCTCTGTCCAGCACTGCGCGCACTTTTCGGAAAATCCTATAGGTTCCTCCTTCAGGCAGTTGTGGACCGCTTCACGCCCATAGAGTAGGGACTTTCTCGCGCATCTTGCTGATTCTTTTGCGAGATAGTTCCGCGTGGTGTATTGCAACCGCAAGTCCTGCCACGTTGAACACTGGCCACATGCACCGCAGTGAGCAATTGTGTAACCGGCTGAATGAGCTGCATCACGGCTGTCAAAAGTTGTTGCGGTCCCACCAATTTTGTCAAATGCACACACTGGTCCCAAGGCCATCTCTCCGTACAGTGTGTTGTGTACCGTGTGGTAGTGTTTTCGAACAACATTCATTTGCTTCGTTGCTCCAATGTTGACAACCACCACAAACAAGGACGCGAGACTGACAAAAACGGAGATGTAGTATTCATATCGCGCAAACACAACGAGGTCTGAAGGAGCAAACAGTCTCTTTTTGAACAGAGACCACGTAGTTGGTGTCGGTGTCTTCTTCTCCTTTTCATTGATACTGCCTGCAAGCTCGTCCATCTCTTTTGCCAATACATCTCGCTGGGAAGCACTCAACTCAATCGATCCGAAGAGGTGAGAACGAATCAGATTGATGGCCACCTCTTCTCTTTTGTCGTGTTTCGAAATTCGTCGCTCTTTCATGTAGTGCCGCACTGTCCTCTGCAAATGAAAGAAATGATGACTCAAAATGACTGCGAACGATGCGAAGAAAGTCGCAACGCCCAATCCCCATTCCCCAAAAAGCAGCCCAGACCCCCAGACCACTTGGATGTAATGGCAGCCGTCAGCGAACATGACCGAAGAACAAAACGCAAATACCATTGAAGCTATCGACGCCACGCGGAACTGCCGCTCCGCATTACCCTCGCGGGCGAAAATGATGAGGACTTCGAGAAGAAACCCGATGAAGAACCCCAATATGGCAGAGATTGGACGGCCTGTGAAGGGCAGCATAAGGCAGAACACGAGCACAACATACTGGCCGATGGTGTAGCGCACGTGGAATTTCAATACTTCGATGCCTTCTCCCACGTGCTGAATGCAATGATTTTTGGCACGCGAGTGATACACTCCGACCCAAAGCGGCGTCTTCACCGAGATGTATCCCATCTGTGAGAAAGATGATCATTGAGCACCAAGGTTAGGTTTGGCAGTCAAAAAATCGAAGCAATTGCGGGGCGACCTACCAACTGCGCCGCCTCCAATCTCGACACCCCTTCGAGGACAAGTGTCATGCGGTTGTCCATGCCCCTCGTGAGGTGAGTGACTGCCATCGCAGAAAGGACAATCGACGCCATGCCGACAGCTATCACCTGCATCGTCGCTACGTTGACGATCTTGCGGATACGCCGCGAGGTGCGCGCGTCCTTGCCCCATTTCGCACTTCGGTTGATGGCTTGGTGATATTCGCCGATCTCGGTCCCGACGTCGAGGACGATGAGAGCGGCTATCATCATGCTCGCCCAGCTTATATGGGGATTGTCTGGGATCATGAATATGTCGGGCGTTCGATGGAGCTGCGGCATGGTGAGGTTTTGGATGTTGATGTTTGGTTATGAGGGTGCCAGACAATGCCGTCGAGGACTACAACAGCCTACGATATCGTTCGCTGGGGCTCGCTGCTGGGCCTGCGAAACTGTCCCCTTTCTGCCAAGCCAAGTGGATCCGTGGCCGTAGACCGCCGTCGGCGCCCTTCGTTACCTATCGGGTTACGGGGCGGCCTTCGATCGTTTGTCGGGGCGCTGCGAGATAGTGACACAGAGACGTGTGCTTGCCTCTGCCTCTTCTTGCAACTTCTTGCATGGTGTCGTGGAAGCTCGTGAAAGATCCTGCGCATCCAGATATCCTGCCTCGCGCTGTCGCGGCGGCGCGGCTTTCAGCGCGCAACCACATGATCGACACTGTCTCCTACGTAAAAGTACATTGGAATCACTATGAAATTTGGCGCATCGTGGCTTTGGTGTTTGTTGAATTTGTTGAAGCCGATCCAAATGGCACCGATCAACGCACACTTCACTCAGCTTCACTCTCCAATCTCAAATGCTCCCATGCATGCTCCATATCGGTCTCACCTATCCAGCACTCGACGATTTCGCTATCGCCATCGCCATCTTCAGATTTGTGCTCACCAACAGTCGCGAACAATTTCAACTTGGCGTGGATAACTGCACGCAGGAACTATGAAACCAACGCTCCTGCTGTCTTCGTTGATTTTGGCGGCCCTATCGTGGACGTCCCTGTCCTTGGTGAGCTCCGCACAAGTCCTCACCGAAATACGCAAGGCCAACCTACCGGCGGACCTCCCCTCGATCCAAGATTGCCGCCGATCCGCGTTCGCCGGGAAGCCATGCAACTTGTCTTCGCAGAAATCCTTTTGCAACGCTGACCAAATACTGAAAGAGGGTTACATTTGCGTAATTGCCACAGCAAGCGATGGGTCGGTGTTGGGAACTGCCGACCTGAACACGAGGACGAAAGTTGTGAACAACGTATATGTGAGAGCCGAGGCTAGGAAGCAAGGGATTGCCAATTTGATGATGGAGGCCGTAGAGAACGAGCTGGAAGCGGGCTCCGTGTTGAAGTTGACCGTCATGAGCAAGAACACGCCCGCAGTTTCTCTGTATAAAAAGCTGGGATTTCAGACACCGGGTGTTTACGGAGGGTTGGATGCATTGTCGTCTGTGACGCCGCTCGACTTTCTGATGGAAATGGAAAAGAAGATGACGTAGACATGGGCTCAATAATCTCCAATGAGATTCTTTGTTCTTTCTGGGCAATTAGAATTGTTGCAACAAGAAAGAATTGATTGCAAACATGCCAGCTACTTGCTACAACTGACTACACAACAGCTAAGGAGTGTACGCTGACAGTTCTTCGATGTCATCGAATTCATATTATGTACTGTTTTATGCCGTCAATGCGGTAGCACACAAAAGTCTTTTTCCTGAGAAATGGTTTCCACATGTTTGAAAAGACTTGTGCATTTTGATAGTAATAAGTCTAAGATGAATTCAACTCCAAAGTTCAATTGCTATT
>JALLPA010000163.1:0-21714 GCA_036939895.1 Thalassiosira exigua
CGATGGGTATATTTAAATTTTGCCTAGCTATTAGAGTGTGGATATTTATAGTAGTAGTGAATGAATACCGAAATTGCTCAGAGTCAGATCCCATTAGGATGCATGTTGTCTTCTTAACTTAACAACTTCATAGTAAATTACGGCTTTCTTTGGATCAATTTCATCAATATGATGAAAAGAAAGAAATCTGACCCTGATATAGGTATAGCTTGAGGTAGACTCCTCTTGTAACCAAAATGTGACTACAGCGTGCCTTAATTGCCAATTGTTGATTCCAGAGAAATTGTGAGACTCCTTTAGATATGCAAGAATATGGATAAAGAAAGTTATCAGATGAAGATGAGAATGGGAAGGGAAAACTCTCACTACTGTATACTTTGTGCTTAATACAAGTGTGGATCGGGATGCACTCAAAGGCTGATGCAATGCTGACCAGACTTAGAACCAGGTGGGATCCAGCAACTAGGTCTAGGTTTTCCGAACATTACGAAAACCTAGTCTAGGTTCTAGGTCAGCAAACCCACAGATGACCTAGCCTAGTTAGGTTCTAGGTTTGCAAAGTCAATTTTTGTTAGGTTTTGTGCTAGGTTGACCTAGTCTGACCTAGTTTTTGCTTACTAAAAAATCTAAAAAATATTAAAATTACATCCTATGTGCATCATATGTTCCACTGACATAGTATCATTAAATGGTTTAACAAAATTCAAGGTAACTGAGGTCTCAACCTTAATCACGACTAAAATGTGCAGAAAATCCTAAAAAATCTTTGTTTTTGAGTTGGTTTTTTTAGAGCGCTCCCCTCACCAAAGTGAACTGATACTGATATGTGCATCTATAGAGTTTTTTTTTATTTTAACCAACGCCCTCAAATAACGAAATGAATACCACCCCCCCCCCTTCCACCTCCTCGTTAGAATGCCCGGCAGCATCAGGCAGTCGCGTGTAGGGGAAGGGCCCTCCGGCATGCACAGGTACAAAAAACACTAAATTGTGTCGAAAAAAAACTGGAAATTCAAAAATAAGTGACCCGAAACTTACTCTGGTTTCAAAATTAAAATTATTACTATTCCTACGTATGCGAATCAAAAATAACTCTGATGAAACTTACTCCGGTTTCAAAATTCAAGTAGTTCGTACTAATTCTTCCCACATTATTGTACGTCGTCATTGTTCCGAACGATTTCATTTTCATTTTCCGAACGCACGAACGAACAAACCAACGAACGAACGTACGAACGAACAAAAGAATGAATGAACGCAAACAAATGAACACGAATATTCGACTAGATATGTTGTAGGTATGTATCGTACGTAATGCTACAACATCGGGGCCAACGAGCAACAAACGACGACAGAACCACCATGCCCATGCCGGCCACCTCCGGCCACGATAAGATCAACTGACGAGGCGACGACTACGACGACAACCCGCCACACGTTGCGCCGCCGCCACGAACACGGACCACACCACCAGCGCTGCCACAGGACACAGCGTCGCATCGTCTATCTGCAAGTATGTTGTGTCGCCCTGCCCAGTCTGCCCCGCAACATTTGAAGGTAGAAGCTTCGAGCTGTGGCCGCGTCATCGGTCGTCGGCGCCCCTCTCCCATCTCCCCTCTCCCCTCTCCCCTCTCCGCCGCCCCTTCGCTGCGTGGCCGCGTCACCGCCAGCTGCCCCTTAGGTCATCTCCATTTTCAATTATCCCGTTTGCTTCGCGCCGAAACGTATCACGCCCTGCAACAATCGACCGCCGACAGCGATTTGCTCCACACCAGTATTCCGACCGTCGGAGCGAATCATCGACCATCGGAGCGAACCATCAACAGCACGAGCTCCCAAGCAAATTTTGCCCTTCTTCCTTCTGATCCGGCGGTCGCTCCCTTTCTACTTTCAAGCTAGGAAACGACGCTACTCGTTTGGATCCGCACACGCTCGCTCGTTGTTTCTGCTGGGTGGCGTCACGGAGGGGAACAGCTTCGACAATTCCGGCTGTGACAGAGGCTTGAGGAACGAACAATAACGAATGGTGGCTTCAGACGATGGCGGCAACAAGTCAAACAACACAACAATCAACTGGATTGCAACGGGAATTCGGTAATGGCATGATAATCGCGTGAGAAAAAAAACACATGATAACTGAATACAGAAGAGGGACACAATCACAATTGTGTGTAAAAACAAAAAATGGGGAGGAGGCAGCTCAGATTGAAAAGTACTTGAGTTGAAATGTCTATATGTTAAAAAGTAAACCTATTTGTTCTACACCAACGCATTGCCTTCGGTGACAATGTACTGAGAGCAAGCGCATCGCAATGTCCTTGTGGCATTGAGCTGCCCCCCCCTCCTCCCCCCCTCTCGCGTGCTTGCTGTTTGCCTGGCAAGCATTCAGTTAGCAATAAAAATGCGCTCTTCAGCAAGATTAAATCATGAAACGTATTGCATTATCTACTAAAGTTTGCAACCCAAAAGTCATTAGTAGTTATCATACTTATCTTAATCGCAGCTAGATAGTAGCAGAAAGTTTGCAACCCAAAAATCATGAGTAGTTATCATACTTCTCTTAATCGCAACGGCTAGATAGTAGCATGTGGAAAGGGTATCGTAAAAGAGATTTTGAAAGTGAACCCTTGATTGATAATGTGTTGCAGGCAGCACAAACTATCATTACTTTCAGACCTGTATCAAATTATATTCCATGAAATAACAGTCAAATAGTGTGCAGGATTGATACGTATGTTCCTTGCATTTTTGTGTGTTCCTAGTATCCAACCATCTAAATAGTGTTTGGACCATTAAGTGTGCCTCAATTGCTCTGCATAAACTTCAGCATTGTAGTGTTTTCATTGTGATGCATTTGGTCATGATGTCAGGGTAGCACATTGGGAAAGGCAAGAATTCAACCTTAAACAATCTACTTCAGAATTGTATCCAGTTCTCTCTTTCCTCCATCCCAGTAACTTGAAGATCGTATTTCTACCACACAATATTAAGTGTGATGGCTCTGTTGATGTGAATTGTTTGGCTTAATTAGCACAGCATATTCGCAGAAGGGCAACAGGGAAAGAGTGAAGCGACAAGGCAATTTTGGTAACTTTTTATTATCCAGTTCACTTATCTCCTCTCCCCCATCATCCATACATAATAAGATCTGTATTGTGCCAGTATGGTTTTGCCTGTACTTGGCGATTTGATAAAACTGAATAAATGTTAAATAATATTGCCTGCTGTAGAGCCCATCTCACCAAAACCTTCCCCTACATCACACACCATGCACATTGAAGCCTTTCTACCCCTACATGCTGCTTACAGTCAAGACACCTGGTATTGGTTGAGGTACATAATAAAATCAAGGTGAGATTTTTTACAAAACTTGTGCTTTTGAAGCTAACATCAAATATTGTGTTGAAAAAGTATACAGGTTTTATCTACATTATTTTGGCCAAAAGGACAATCTTTCTAAATAGTCGCACCACGGTAACTTGTACCCCCAATAACTCAGACATTGCAGCAACTTAGACCTTCGTTAGACAATAAGTTTGCACAGGAGGGATATTCTTGTACATAGGAATTAGTATTTGTTACGGTACTTTATGTACAGTACTTTAGACACTACAGCAACTTAGACGCTCAAAAGTCAACACATTACATGTCTAAGTTACTGAGGTGGCACTGTATGCTGACTCTGCAGCAATCTTGGAACCTAGAAATTTGGGCTAGTGTTCTGTCTCATATGGTTAATACTACAGTTTCCAAACCAGATGATTTTTTTTCAGGACGAAGGGGAATTTCCCAGTCATGCAGAGAAGTTTTCTTCTCATGTTCAAGTATATTGATTCATCAATGAGCCTATCGTACGAAAGGAATTTCACCAACCGTGTACAGAGTGTGACTTTCGTGTTACTACACATGAATACATATTTCATTGGCGTTCGATAATGTTTGATTTCTTGTGGAAACTGACGAAGGAATAGGTATATAAGTAATCGACATCGATGGGAAATATCCCCTGCACAACTGGGATTTTTCTCCGACACGAAAAAAAACATTTGGTTTGGAAACTTTAGTAGCTCCCTTTTGTAGTGTCAGCTCCCCCTGGGATGGATCCTCCTATCTAGAGTGTACCAACATGATGTTAGCCAACATTCATAGCTTATGTGTGCCTTCTCAAGGAGGAAAGTCACCCTGGATTTAGAGTCAAACCGCTCAAAGCCTCCTCATTAATTGGGACTGGCCCTGCCCAGCATCAAGACTGCTACATCAGGTCCATTCAACAATTATTTCTAAATTGGGACTAACCTTATTACTATTATCCTTTTAGTTTCCATTATCTCTGCCATGATACAAAGTTGAGAGGGGGGTGAAATTGCCACCGTGGTGGTTAGGATCTTGCATTGTGGAAGAACTCATTCCCAATTTATAAGGGTTATATGGGATTGTAGTCAACAGTAAAATTAAGATACTGGATGCTAAATAGTACTATCAGGAATGTATTTGGTGTCCCAATGATCGTGATGGGAACAGACCATAACTTCAGAGGTACTCTAGATGTTGGGAAGATATATAATTTTGCGGGGGGGGGGGGGGGGGCAAGCGCAAAATGGTACAAGCTATGGCGCCCCCCCGTAAGTAGGCCGGAGTATTATTCCTACGTGTAAAACAGGATAAACGGCCAAAATCGATGGATCTTGACGGCCCTCCCCGAAATCTCAACCATGACATCCGCCGGCTTCCCTAGGCCAGCGACCGGCCCCACGAGATCACATGGCCCAGTCGGCGACGGGAACAGCAAGCACTGGTCGTCTATGACTTCGGCGGCACCAAGCACGTCAAAAACGAGTGGTGACAAGCAAAGATATGACATAATACATCATTCGATGGGTATGTATTGGAATGTTAGCAGCAACATCAACAGCAGCAACGGTGGTGGCATCAGCCTCTAACCTTCAGCAACAGGAGTCCAGTGGCAGTGGAGGCGGATTGTGTAAGCGCCTGAATGGCATCAAGGCAACG
This sequence comes from Thalassiosira exigua, assembly GCA_036939895.1. NCBI lineage: Eukaryota > Bacillariophyta > Thalassiosirophyceae > Thalassiosirales > Thalassiosiraceae > Thalassiosira > Thalassiosira exigua. The sequence continues at coordinate 5,011 of JALLPA010000163.1, forward strand.
ACCCTTTTCCCCAGAGGCCAACGGAGCGATACTTCTCGTCTGGTCGGGGGAGAAAGAGGACGATGTCAACCTCCGGATCAAGTACACCATCAAGCATCATCAAGATGAAGGATGCAGGGAAAAGTGAGTTATGATCGCGCCGCTGCGGTGTAAAGCAAAGACTCTTTCTGGGTTGAAATTCCAGAGGTTGGGGGGTTGCTCCTCTTGGTGTACCAGGGCAAGAGCGAGGAGAGTTTTGAAGCGCAGACATCAGAAGCTATCAACCGTCACCAACAAGACGAATGGAACCTAAGGGGTAATGGAATATGACAGCAGACTACAGCGCGGGCTCACATTTCGAAGACGTTGATGCCAAAGACACGAGAGGAGAGTGAATCCTTTCAGTCTCCCTTGAGCGGCTAGTCAGGGATCGAAGAAAGATAGTCCCGGAAGCAGAAGTTTGTGCCCGAGCAACACAAATGAGCACTAGGGGCGGGAGGTTGGAGGGAGTCCACTGGCAGCTTTAAAGACGCAGCCAGAGAAACACTCTGTAGTTACTCCGACTGATGGCTCTAGCTTCTGGTTGGACAAGAACCACAAGACAAACAAATCGCCAAGTCAACTAGTGTCACCGGAGAGCATTGGAACTGAGTTTCCTTTCGAGGGAAAGCACGAGCAATGAAACAAAAAAGGTGCCGCCGCAATAGACCAGGCGAACGTCTCAACCGCTGTAACATACGTGCAATTCACTGGAGCGAATCGCTGACACAACGACACAGGAGAAGGAAGCACCTGTGCAATTGACAAGGCCAGCGGTGCATTTGGCGCAACATCATTATAATTTCCTGGCGGGACAAACTAGAGCAACAGCGAGATAAAGGGAATCGATGGCAACCTACAAAGCTTGACTTGGTACGATGGTGGACGGCCATGAAGGATAGAGAACAAGAGTAGTGGGCCCACCATCATTAAAGAATGTGCTTGTCCTGGGGTCCAGTCAGTGCCGGGAGATGGATGTCGTAACGACGGAGATTCCCGGGCCGGAGTAGGAACATACCACATTAGAGGACGCGCCAAGCTTAGAACTTGCATCGGCCTCGACAACTTAGCTGAAATGGTGATGATGCTATTCCTTCTGTACCTGTATGCTTGGCGTACGGATGGGACGGATGTGTCCTTCTCGTGAGGCACTGTTCAACCGACCAGCTGGCCAAAATCCTGATGTGTGACAGAGGCCGTATTGCCGGGGGTGCGATCCGTGTAACGGTATTGGGCACAATACCTATAGCCAATAATGGCCCAGCGTGACGCACTTTAAGATTTTATTTATTCTCTCTCTAGATGTTGTGAAGTGCATCGTTCGGGTTTATTATCTGGAAGGTTACTGCGGCAAAACTTACAAAGATAATATGATCCCTCGTGATAGACACATAAATCATGTACAGCTTTACTTGATTGGAGGATCACCATTATCCAAGATAGGTAGGCTAGAAATGCTCACTTCCATGGTAACATTACTCCATTTAAGTAACACAAAGTATAACCTCACTCAGGGTGAAGATGTCCACCATACAAATTTCCTTATTCTTATGTATTCACTACGAGGAAGAATATTTCTGTCTCGACTGGCACCGGCAACCTAGCAGAGGTAATTAAAATGTTTATGTTTGTGTCAAAGCAACCCTTATACGAGGCCAGCAATTATCATTGCACTATAGAAGAAGACTTTTCACTCCCACTTGACCAGCATACAAATCAGATGTTTTCAAAGGTAAGATGTCTTCATGGGCTTACCAACCTTTGTGTTGTGAAGATATGTTGCTGCTGTTGTTGTATAATTGCAGAGAGAGTTCCCATCTTTGCTTCTTAGGTGTCACCGTGAGAGCCTCCAGTTTTCAAGCTTCAGTTGGCTTTTCCTTTTCCCATTTGTCTTGTGTTCATGACACTCTCCCCATTTACTCCACTGAATTCTGTACGACATCCAGTTTACTAGGATCTCTTCCCATTTGTTGTCGTGTATGAATACAGGTGCCAATGGCGTTCCTCCCCAATTCAATATATGTCAACACTAATGAAGAATTGCCAAAATTTCCACCGCGGCTCCTACACCGTTATGGCATCGTGCAGGACATTGCTCCCAGCTTCCCCAACCTCCTCTACATTCCACATCCCCAGTGGCAGGGGATATCACTCCTAAGTTGTTATCAGGTGATTTGTATTGTCTTTGTCAAGGGCTTCTAGTTTTCTTGTATTTTGTTTGGGATCAACGACGGCAAACAGACATTCCCAAATGGAATGATACCAAATGCTGCCTCATCTTGCTGGTTGATTAATGTTGCATTTCTGCTCTCAAGTTTTGGTGGATCAAGCCTGTGGGGGTGATCCTGGACTTGTGCGATCCGGCAAACTGGATGCTGTAGTTTGAACGTGCCCAAGAAGCTGGCTGGTTGGTCCACAACATTTGAAGAGATATGTCTGCCTCTGTGCTATGAGACACCTGTCAATCAGATCAGCTGGGTCTCAATCGTGTCCTCTGACCCCCCTTGCATTGGCTCAAGTGGGGTGAGGAGTAAGCACACAGTGGTCTGAGTGTCATGGATCAGTGGTGCATGGCATTGCTGCTGAGGGGGGGGGGGTGAGGGCCCACCAGTCCATACGCATATGGCCAGGCCCTTGCACCAAACTGCCCTACATGGCCCCTAGTTTCTGATTAGACTTGAGTTGCTAGAGGTACACACATTCAAGAAGTCTGGGCACAATGCAAGGAGGGGTTGGTCCTTGTTGAGAGGGTTGTTGTTTAGTTCATCATCGATGGCATACGAAGTGGCATTTAGGTCAAACTTGGGCATTGGGGCACAGGATTTTCCTGTCCCCCTAGGGGACGGAGAGGTTAGACATCGGCCCCTATATTTATATTATTGGCATTAATGCTGCATGAGCTGGTTCAGACGCAGTTGGGAGGACAACCTCTATTGCAGTGACGGTGGTCACGGAATTTGGTTTTGTTTGTAACCGATGCAGGAATCAGTACTCACTCCACATCAGTTTTGCGGTAAAAGTAGGTATTTTCTAATTTCAAGACCACGGTATTATCGCACCAACAACCAAACACTAAGCAACTCAGCTATTGATAACCTCTCTTATTAATGGTCTCAACTATTTGCAAGAATGAAAAATGGAACCATAATTTTCTTATGTTAAGATATTTCCAGTTTCCATCATATTCATGTAAAAAAACGATTTATCTTGCAAAGACCTCATCTAAGAAAATAAGGGAGAAGTTGGTCATACTGGAAGAGGCTAATATCTATACTAATTCTCACATAAAATTTATCCACCGTTCTACATCAGTGAGATATTGTCACCATTGTCATGTCTATGCAAGTTAATTGCCCACATTTATATCTCACCACATGCTAAAGACGATCAGCTCAATATCACAAAGTCAAATCAGTTGATCCACTGAATTGATCATTTACTATTCCTGTGCATGGGAATAATATTACTGTTTATTCCATAGCGTGCTAACCAGATCACGGAGCATGGTGGATTGATATATTTTAGCAAAATTGCATTCCATTCTTGTCATAGAATTTACTATCTCTTAAGACCTTGAGTTGAAGAGTGGACACACCAATCATGATGCATATATTTTTTGATCACTTTCTATTTTCAAGCTAAAATTGGGGTGACCAACCAGTTGGACTACCTTTCAACTTTAAGCTGCTTACATTACCGCCATACTTCCACTTTGATACCTGGGCTATGATTAGGGGTTCACTAAATTATAGGATATTACTTTGTCCTATGATTTAGTTCTTCATATTAGTGGCGTAACATTGTCTTAGCCTTGGTATTCTGATCTACCTAAACATAAATGTTGGTTTGTCATCATATTTCTCATGATTCCTCAACATGAACAAAACGTGTTTTCCCCTTATCAAGCCTCTCCAAACCCACTGGAGAATAGGTTTTAATAGATTATCTTGTGTATTCAATTGCAACAAGCAAAAACGTGCTAAGTTTTATCATGAGGGATGACAATTGTAATTGATCTCAAATACAGTCACGAAGTACTTATATAAATGTCACATTCAACAAAAATCATTTTGATGTAAAATGAATATCAGTACTTTGTTAGAAATAGCATCGTTGAATTGTGTATAGATAGATGCCAACACCCAAGGCTTATTTCACCTATGTCCCACCCCACCTAACACATACTGTCCATACACAATTGTCAAGTTGATTGTATTTATTTTCACCCCCACCAATTGGAAACCAAAAATCAACAGAATCACAGGTTAAATAATGCATGACAAGTTCTACAATGTTTTTACTGTTCTACACGTTTCTTCCTCAGTTGAAATTACCATCATATTTCATAATTAATATATCCCTTCCATTTTCACGAACAATATCACAGCTACCTCGAGCTACTTTTTCGAGGAAGACAATGTACATCCAAAACAGAAAGATATTTTGTCAAGAGAGTGCCCTTGACCACTGGCAATGAAGTAACATGGTGTCCCTGTGCATTGTTCAGCTAAAAACAGTGTTAGTCGCAGATGTGCGCATTCTGGAACATTCTGATGACAATCCATTACCAAGATGACTCACTCGAAATGCTCTGCAACGAGTGGAAGAGCATGGTACATTTGAACATTCACTGATGGCAATCTTGTCAATTTTGTAGAAGAGACTATGAGATGATGTGTATGAGACCCGAGGATGATTTGGTTGATGACACGCTTCAGGATGAGCTGATGACTAAGACGACATGGTCACATTATGGAATCGGTGACCACAATAGCAATGAGGAATATTTTTGCTTGCTCAGAGAATATTTATGGTAGACAGCAGTATACACTACTGCTGTGCATTGCCCAAGATGAGATGGTGATGGCCATAGACAAGCAATATTGGACAACATTGTGTACAGGGGCAGGTACTTTGTATGAAACCCAAGTATGCTTGTTTGAGCAAATAACAATAAGGAGTTGAATCAACACGCTGAGGTTTTTGGAATATTCAATTTCAAAGCAACTGCCTTATTCACAGTTGACAAACTCAGTCGTCGACCAAGATGTGTAGCTCCAGCATGAGCCATAATGCATCTGAGAGACAACCACTGTTATAACACTACGTTTCTGGAGTTGATTAAAAGGCAAGCTTTGTCACGATGATCAGGCACTACAATTGCTCCCCACTATGGCTTATCCACTGAGTTTTGAACCCAAGCCTGCTTCAGGGTACCCTATCCATCAACCCCTCCATCAAAATCTATCACAGTTGGTGCCCTGCTGAACGGGTTTTTACCAACCCACACTGGTCTGAATGAGTTAGCTGATCCGTATTTAGCTCCAGGATTTGTTGCTGGAAGGGGGGTATTGCAAGCACTGGGAGTGAAATTCGTGTATGAGAGAGTCTTGGGCTTGGGGCTGGACCCAAATAAATTGAACATTATGTTAGGCTAGCAATGATAATTTTGTGACTCTACATATCTCCTTCCCTTTCCCAAATTAAAACAGCCAGTCCAACACTAGATGAGTTGTGTCCAGTACATGGGTGCAACTCGGTCTTGACGGTCAGTGTGCGATGGAGGGGACCATCAATTTAGTACCAAAATTATCTGAGACTTTCTCTTGCTAGGATTGCAACAAACATGACAGCTTGGTAAAGGTCCTGCCTCTATGGTAACAGCAACATATGCCCCAGCTACATCAGCAGGACTAACTCCAGCAACCAATACCCTGGACTTGGTTGTGTCTCTTGTAGGCCACATTCAGAAAGGTAAGCTTCTGTCTCGGTGCAGCAGGAGGGCTGTCCTGTGGCATCGGGGGCAGTGGTTTATGCCCCTGATCCACCCCAGTTCCAATATCGACGTTGGTATATCGGTGGCTAAGGAAAATAAAACTCCCACCTTGGTGGGGATGTCTACCTATGCTCTTGCCTCAGAGACCACATCGGGAAATACCCCTAGTACCTTTTAGGTGCAGGTTCCTATCCGAGTGCAACAGGAGACAATATTCTGGCCTTGGCAGCAGCAGCGACATGTGTCCCAGCATCAACAGTGACATTACCAATAGCATCAGCAGCAACCAATATCCTGGCCTCAGTGGCGGTAGTGATGTACGCCCTAGCCTCGGCTGCTGCATCAGGATACTTTTGCCTCAGAGGCCATGTCAGGAAGTACCCCTGCCTCAGTGCAGCTTCGTGGACAAATACCTTGGCACCTGCAGCTGTATAGACCAAAGGGTGGCATTGGAGGCAACAAAGCATATAACAGCTTTGGTACTAACTTACCTGTACTGGGTTTGGGTGCGGGCTTATTTGGCTTCGACCAGAGGGTAGCTGAACAGTGGAAAAGATAGAGTGCAAACGGGTGCATTTGAATTGTGAAAAACATAAGCTTCTTACCTTTGGCTCAGACAACCAACTAAAAACTAGTGAGGGTATGCTTGCTCCGTCACAGCACTATCTGTGTAATAATTCATGAATCCCCCCACCTGTCCACTCTTCATCCCCCCAAAATTAATTGCCAACACTACTCCCCCCATAAGAAGACCGAGAATGATCTATGTTCCCTTCCCCATAGGAAAGAAATGCTAAATTCCTCTCCCCCGACGGGCCAATGAAGAATGACATGAGCAAATAGCCCACAACAGGCAAACGTGCCATTTCCTCTCTGCTTGGCATCACGGGAAAAAACATTCCAAGAGCTAATCCCCTGGATCACATGAGAAAATGTGGCTCTATCTTATAGCTGACTTAGCCTCTCTGCATATCTTTGGATCCAACTGATGCTTCCCGTCTTTCTGAACAGACATCTCATCATCCCTCAAAGATTATCCTCTCAGCCTCAGATATGATCCCAAACCAAATCATAATATTGATGAATGGTAAATGCACCGCCCGAATGGCCACCGTAAATCGCGAGAACAGTCCCAGAGTACGATAAGCCTATTCATTGAACGGTGGACGAGCGCTGAGCGGTGACTGGACGTTGCATGTCGGCCGGGGGCCAATCTCATAACCATACCTCAATGGGTTATGAGCTCAAAAAGCTACACCAAAATAGACGCAAAAACGAAGCAGGCATTGAACGGAACTGTGACTGGACGTTGCATGTCGGCCGGGGGCCCAACGTCCAAAAGCGTCACTGAATAAAACTAGAGAGGTCGACAAACACTTGTGCAGATCATAAACCTGCTCTGCAGTAAAAAGGATGGCGTTGANGCCCTAATCCCTTCTATGTACACTTGATTGGGGGGGAAGTTACTTGGATCCGCTGTCGCACCGGCCGCATCGATCCAAAGTTCTTGTCTCATTGTCTCTGATGTTGGGGAGACAATCGGAATTGTGTTTGGTGTTCCTTTGGGGCTCACTGTCGCACCAGCCGCTATTTCCCCTCTCTCGTTTTCTCTTTTGGGAACAAGGACGTGTCCTACTATTGCTCCTGTTCCTTCGTTTGTGCTTTCCCTGAACGACGTTAGCTCCTTCCTCTCTTCTTCTTCTCCTTCTTCCTGGATCGTGGCTAAGCTCATCTCTTCCAGGCACTGGTATTGTTCCTCAGCAATAACTTCCGCTACCTCCTTCTCGATTCGTAACTTCATCTCCCTTAGCTTGCATCGTTCGCTTCGTCTTTGTTCTCGTTTGTCAATCCCGCTGTGATCTCTCTTTTCCACTCGTTGCCCGAGTACCTCGAGGAACGTTCCGGTGTCCAATATTTCCTCCTCCTCATCCTCTCTATGAGGTGGCTTGGCGATTTGCTTCGTTCTAGTGTAGATTCCCTCTTCCCACGCCAAGTAGTCCCTAAGCTTTGTCCCTCGGAAGCCGGCTGTATACGCTTCTTCCCTGCGAATGCTCAGGTAGACCTCGATCCCTCCATCAGCACCGGTGGCCTTACATCGCTCACGAGCTCGCTGATGTTTTCTGACCTTTGTTAATTCGAAATCGTGGTGCTTTCGTCGTTCTTTCAGTCGAGATCCTCCTCTCCTCTCTTCCTGCTTCAGCTCCTCCAGAAATTGCCCCCCTCCGAAGATATCGTCCTCGATCATTTCCAGTTCCCAGGTCGTGTAATCCCTGGGATCTTCAGCCAGAAACGCGTCCAGCTTTCTGACAAGACAGCGCCGGGATCCAATCCCTTTGCCTCCGTGTCTTGCTGGCCTTACTATCCGCCTCCGATCATTTGCAACGGCTAGAGGTTCGTTGATCTCTGTCGCAGCATCAGTCGCTTGATCTTCGGCTGTACTCGGTCCTTTGGCGTCGGATTTTTGGCGTCCATGGTGTAGGTCCCCGGCCATTGACCGTTCGGGTGGGTGGGGGTTGCTACCATGGGCAGGTTCCACCGGAACTTCGTCACCTAGGGGAGGGGCGGATGCCATGGTTGCGGGGCGGCCCGGGCGGCCGTTGGCTTCCCTGCTCTCGTAGATCGTATGTAGGAACTACTAGTAGATTTGTATTTATTTTTTTGCATTCGGTCCGTGGTGCACCCACTTGTCAGGTTCACCTTCGCCGAAATTATATTCAAAGGTGGCCTATCAACAGATCTGCCGCCAAGCGGGTCGGGTGTGCCAAATTCCTAGGTTGGGTACGAGTCCCACTGCCCTTGCTCAAGGGGTGAGGATGTGTCACGACTTTCTCATCCTATGCCGGAGCAGCCGCATGGACAAAGAGCCTCAAGACAGCTCTCGCTCAGCCGAATGCAGATTGATCGCGCCCACGCTGTGATGAAGGGACACACAACTGGTTAGCCGGATATTCTTCTTCGGTGGATATTTTTGTTTTTTAACATTACGGCCAGGCGGCACCAGCGTGTGCCCATAGCCAGACAAAGGGGAGATCACCTGACGGCAGCGGAGACGCGGTGACCATCGGCAACCATGGCGCTTGGCCAAACAATGGATAAGCTCACTTTACTTAGCCGAGCTTACTGTGTACCATCTCTTTAGGTGCTCTTCAATACCTTTGTCACTGTGTGTGACATCTCAGTATCTGTCACATTGGCCAAACCAAGCATGGTATACATCTGGAACCAGATCTAGGATGGTGCTTGGTCAAGCAATAGATAAGGTCACTTTTCTTAGCCGAGCTACTTTGTACCATCTCTTTAGGTGCTCTTCAATGCCTTTGTCACTGTGACATATCAGTATCTGTCACAGTTGCCAAACCAAGCATGGTATACATCTGGAACCAGATCTGTGCCAAGTCTAATGCTCTTGGAATAATGAAAAAGTTGTTATGCAATTATAGGCTAAATGAGGTACAAATGAGGCTGGACAGGAAAGGGTCAAGGCCATACCTAAGGTAATTAGTACATTCCAGTAATTAGTAGATCAAGAGCTGAAAAATATTTCCATCTGGCGCTGCCTCTCTTTTTGACGTTGCAACCAATCATAAAGACAAGGATTTTCCTCACGTGTTTGAGGCGGCTGCCCGTGCTTTTGAACATAGACATTGAGAGCATTATATTGAGCTTCCCAGGTTCTAGCTGGAGCAGATGATTGATCTGCGGTCTCGTAATGACAATCTCCAATATCGACATCCTTTCCTTCTGCTATGCTTCTGTTTGAACTCACTGAATCCAGCGCATCCACATCATGCTCGGCATCGTTAGCCCCGGCCCTCTTTATGCCGATATTGTCATGATAAGCCTTGGGCAGATGAGAACAATGCAACCTCATTTCTTCACAACAGGCCAATTCACACGGGACTTCGGTGGTATTGGAATGAAAGTGACACTATCCGTTGAATGCAGCAAACTTTTCACATCCATCTTTGGAGCACTTAGGCTTATTATCTTCACCTGTGCTCAAAAAATCAATGATTTGTAATTGATGTATTTGACTTTCAGATAACTCTTCACCCCCCTTTTTGTGGCGCTGCAACTGGGTATCCCTCCATCTATATAAACTTCGTGCAGGTGACGATGTGGCAAAAATGAGAAAAGTCTTTGCAGGTGACAGTTTATCGACGAATGATAATCTTACCTTTGATTATCATGCTTCTTCAGAATACGGCAGCAGCCATACTTCTCAAAATGTTTCACCATTTCTCCGTATCTCACTTTCCAAAGTTCTCCTGCGTAATGACGCATGGTATCTATAGGTTTTGGTATGAGGCATAAACATGTTAGTGGTGAATGAGAGGAGACTTAATGCTACATGCGGAATAGAGAGGTACCTTTTGTTGACGGATGAAAGTTAAAATCAAGCTGCCCTAATTTTTCAACCCTATCTTCCGGCAACTTGTTGTCCTTGTATGACCTACGTTGCAGACGTACCCAATTTTTCAGGCTGAAAGAAGAAGATTGATGTAAGTGAACAGACGGCAGATAACATGCCAATTGAAGAAAGAACCATCAACTCACGCTGGCTTGTTGTGCCTCTTGATTACCAAGCAATGCCCATGCTCGTGTCGAAAGGCTACCAATTGATTATAGTGAGTCTCCCATTTGGTAGCTAATTGTTCGCTCAATGTTTGTCCAGATGTGTTCTCCCGAGCACAACTGGTATCTGCGTCATCATTGGTAACGTCACTCCCGTCGTCATCCTCTTCAGGCTCAAGATTGTCTCCGCCGACGTCAACAGCACTTGCGCTTCCTTCTGCCATGCTCTCGCACGAGCCTCTCAAACTCATTATGTCCTCTTCGTCATTGTTTGCCTCTGTGCTATTCTCTATGCCAGCATTATCACCAGAACCCTCCAGCGGATGAGACCAATGCAACCCTACTTCTTCACAACAGGCCAATTGACATGGGATCCCTGTGGTATTGGAATGAAAGTGGCACTCTCCATTGAATGCAGCAAACTTTTCACATCCATCGTTGGAGCATTTAGGCTTGGTATCTTCACTAGTGATCCAAAAATCAATGATTTGCAATTGATTTATTTGATCGCCGGATAACTTGTCGTCCCCCTTTCTGTAGCGAATCAATTGGGTATCTCTCCATTTGTATAACCTTGACAAAGAGGGATGATGGGAGAAAAAGTAAGTTTTTTACTGACAACTACTTACAAGGAAGGAGGGGCTGAGAAATCACACTGTATTCTTACCTGTGATTATCATGCTTCTTCAATATGCGGCAGCAGCCATACTTCTCAAAATGTTTCACCATTTCTCCGTATTTAACTTGCCAAGCTTCTCTTGCGTAATACAGCAGGGTATCTATTGGTGTTGGACAAGAGGCACGAATAAAAAAGGGGTAAATGAGCGGGCTGAGATGCATAATCCATGTCGAGTAGAAGAATATACCTTTCGTCGACGGATGGAAGTCAAAATCAACCTGACGTAATTTTTCAATCATATCCCGGGTCAACTTGTTTTCGCTCTGCTTTCTCCGTTGCCGCACGACCCACTTTTGCAGGCTGAATGAAGAAGGTCGATGTAAGTTAGCTGACGAGAAATAAGATGCCAGCTCAATAAACAATCATACAACTCACGAAGGCATGCTATGCTTTTTTGTTACCAAGCAATGGCCATGTTCCTTTCGAAAGGCCACAAGCTGATCATAGTGGGCATCCCATTGCGCAGCATATCGTTCCCTCGCCGTTGGTCCAGATCTCTTTCCTGTCGCACGACTTGCTCTCTTGAGAAGGTGACGGTGGCATCGTCCTTTGAATAAGGCAAACTTATCACAGCCCCCCGGGTCCGAGCACTTAGTAGATGTCTTTTCTACGTCTTTCTTTTGGCCCACAGATTTGAACAGCAGCATCTGCCTTGTTTGGCTCTTGGTGAGAGTATTACTGTGTTGCACCGCACTCAACCACAGTTTCAACTGCGGATTGTCTTCCCCTACGTCGCAGTGCCCATGATCTGGTAGTGATGAACAAAACGATAGTAGAAAGCTTGCTTGAGATACAGGTGCTGGGCGATCATTTATCGCAATCTTATCTCACGCTCAAAGAAAAGCACTAGCCGCCCGTACATTTCCTTCCATTGCTGGTGGGAGGAGGTATTGGCATTGTCATCAACTTATGAATCAAGCGAGTTATAAATGTGAGAAGAATGTAACGAAAAGGGGTTTTAAGGAATGTTGCATATTCGAACAACGTCACACCTTTTTCCTCTTCAAACGCAAAACCAAGCAGTTGTAGCTTCTCAATTCTTCCCCTGGACATCATGTTTTGTTTGAACATTTTCCGTTGGCAGTTTATCCAATGCCGAAGACTAGAGGACGATAAAGAAGGCCCAGGCCATGTGAGAGAAAAGCCACGATAGCACTGCAGAAGGCAAGAATAGACTCACAATGGTTTGTTGTGGCATTTGAGCACCAAACCATTCTTAATTGTCTGGTAAAAACCAGCCAACTGTTGATAATTGTCCTCCCACAGCCTTTCTAACTGCTCTGCCAGCTCTGGTCCAGAGGCAAAGTGAGAATGAAACTGACAGCGGCCTTCGAGAAAAGCAAACTTAGGACATCCTTCAGGGTGCGAGCACATGATGCTCCATTTATACTTGCTACCTTTCACTTGGTCATATACATTGAGTATCTGCAACTGTCGTCGTTGGCTGTCGGAGACCTCACTGGTGTTGCAAAGTGCATCGAACCATGTCTTTAGAGCAGGGTCATCATCCATATTAAAGTGCCCATGATCTGGTCAAAGTACACGTGAGTTTGAGAATGCAGCTCAGCGTAGGTATTCAAATGTTTTCTCACCCTCAAAGAAAGTAACTAGCTGTCTGTACATTTCAGGCCATTCCTTGGGCAGAGACTTTTCAACCAATGGTGTAATATGACAGGAATGGTCTCGGCAAAGCCCGTCAACAAACAGAGCATACTTCTCGCAACCTTCGTGTGAGCAGCTCGTGCCCTCCTTTTCAAGAAGCCAACGAAACTGCTTCCCTCTAAGTTTGCTTAGTAACTGGTTGTCTTTCATCGTAGCAAACCATTTCGCCAGCCCGAGTTGGTCGCTTCCAACGTTGCAATGCCCTTTGCTTTCGTAGAAGTTCACCACTTCACAGTAATTTTGGTCCCATCGCTTTGTTGACAATAGCCACTGTTTTCTCTTGTCGATTACAAATGGAAAATCAAGCTCCCGCAACTTCACGACTCGATCTTCTGCCAATCTCGAAACGCTGATCATTTTCCGTTGCCTCTTGACCCACACGACAAGGTTTGGGTGGACGTCCGCGCACGTCACGTTGCTATGTCCATAATGAAGATAGAATTGCTTCAGGTCGTTGTATCTGGTGTCCCAATCCTTAATTGGTCGCTCGCGCCGCACCGGACCTTGACTCTCCTCGGAAAACTCGAACCCGATTCCAATGAGTCTATCCCGTCTATCTACAGTCAATGCCCCGTTGCGAAAGTGCCATCTTTGTTTTCTGCACCATCGACCCAAGTCCCCCTCAGTACGTGACGGATCCCTTCCATCGTGGGTTGATTTATTCTGGACGAGCTCTTCAAATCTGCCGTCCCATTCTTCCTTCAACGCTTTGCACTGGCGCATGTCGAAACTGAATCCTGAATCTTTGAGTCTGTCCAATCTGTCCTGCCTCAAATTTCCCTTACTGAATAGGTTCTGTTGTTGCTTGCACCAGACCCCCAAGCTTTGGCTCTTGTTTTTCTTGCTGGTTGTGGGGTTTCGTCCATGAACAGCTTTGTACTCAATCAATTCCTTCAAGCGTGCATCCCATTGTTCATTGTCGCGTCGCTCCCATTGGAAGTTTTGTCGGAAGTCGAATCCTAGCTTTGCGAGCTATGAGAAGCACACAGAAACGCAAATTCAGTTGTGGTCGGAAATCGTTCGAAAGCTCCCTAAGGCATACTGACCTTGGCCTCCTTCGCATTGCTCAATTTCCCCTTTTTCTTCTCTGATTTCATGCGACAGACCCATTTTCCGAGATAGCCGTGGCGCTCCGACACGTAGCTGTTCGGGACGTAGCAGTCGCCGCGCTCCTCTTTGTAGTCCACGAGCTTCGCGTACATGCCCTCCCACTTGGCGTCGTGACGGGTACGGTCCCTCGCAGTCAAATCCAATCCGATGGACTTCAGCCGCGCCGCCCGCTCGTCGCTGAGCGGCTGACGCTTCCTCATGTACGCCCGTCTCTGCTTCCACACCCACCTCCACAGGTCCTCGTCTCCGCCGTCGTCGCCGTACCGGGGGATGTTGGCGTCCCCTCCGTGGTTCTGGGAGTATGCCTCCAGCCTCTCGAAGTATTCGTCCCAGACGTCCTCGGCGAGATCCTTCTTCAATCGAGCGACCTGAACGTGCGGCGGATTGCCAGCAATCCGTTTCACCCGCTCGGGCGTGAGGACCTCATGGTCACTGGTCTTTTGCTTCTCGTCCTCTCCGCCGCCGTCCCGGGTGACGTTCGCGGCCCCTCCCTGGTATTGGGAGTGCGCCTCCAGCTCCTCGAGGCGCTCCTCCCAGCGGTCGTCGGCATTTCGCGCACGGCCACCCCACATCCGTTTCGCCCGCTCGAGCAAGCGGAGCTTACGATAGCGAGTCTTTTCGCAAGTCCCATCCTTCGCTCGTCGTTTCAGCCATGATATCTTCTTCTGGATGATGATATCGTCCATTCCCTTCAGGGGTTGACCCTCTGATTCGACGGTCTCCGCTAGTAACTCCACCAGACGCCGGAACCAAGTCAAATCTTTCTCCGGCCAGCGCGCGGGCTTCCCCTCAAAGTCAAACAGAATGTCTCTCAGCAGGGCGAGCATGTCCTCGGAGAGCTCGTTTTTGCGATAAGCTATCATTTGGCGTTGGACCCTGGGACGATCATCGCGAAACAGAGAATGAAATGTTGAGCGCACGTTAGGCAAAGGTGCGAGGTCTTTCTGCCCCCTCTGCAGCCATCGTTCAAAGTGCCTTCGCCGCCCTGAGACAAAGTCGATGTCAGCACGTCTGGATATAGTCCGATCCGGCGGCGCTCCTGTTTTCGGTCGGGGCGAAGACTCGCTTCTGACTCACCAGGCCGCCAGCGACTCGCCCTCACCGCCCCCCTCCGCGGCGCCCGGCCAGTCCGTTTTTGCCCTCTGCGTCTGGATCGGATCCCAATCGAATCCCAACGCGTCCAAGGCCGCAATGCGCCCTTCCGTTATCACGAGGCCTGCCCTTCCGGTTCCGGCGCGCTTCCTTGCATACCTCACGCCGTAGCAAAAGTAGGCGAGGGCGGGGTCCGCTTTCTGAGTGACGCGCAGGTGCCCGTGTTTCTCCTTGAAGGCCTTCAGCTGCGCGACTCGGACCGCGAACTTCACCCCGCCCGAATTGCGGATCCCCTCGTCCGGATCTCCGGGACCGGGCGCGCGGCGCAATTTGGCACTGGACCCTGAGACGTTTCGTAGCCAAACAGAGGATGCCGTGCGTGAGGCTATGTTTTCAACAATCATGCGACATCCCGTCCATCTCTTGAGCACTCGTGCCCAGGATGATCTAAGCAACCCGCAACAGAGCCACTTTGACGGCTCTTGAGATGCGAGGCGAAGTTCGACCAAGATCTCCGCCACTTCCGCATCTTGCGACTGGGCTCCAGTCAAAAATCAGTCCCGCCACGTACTAGACCCACCCTGACCGCTCTGAGACGATGCCTCGCCTCTTCCGTATCTCGGCGCCGTGTCAAAAATCAGTCAGCTGCATGGCATCTGGCATCTCGCCTCAACGCACCCCATCATGGACCCTGAACTCTCCGGGAGGACTGACGCTTCGGAGCCCTGGGAGGCTTTGGGAACGAATGCACCGCGTCCAACGACTTCGACATGCCGCCTTTCGTTGCCTCGGCCTCCAAACAGCGAATGACTCCGAAGCCTACGGCTGGTCCTTCTCGGCGAGTAGATGGGGATTGGGTTCGAATCAAAAGCAACTCATCCCCTCGCCCGATTCCCAATCGACAATAGATGCTTCCTCTGTCGATATCCCTGGGCGTCGACGAAGTGCACATCATATTATGCACATCTCATGTACTATCCCCTTCCCTTTTCACTTTTCGGCAGTACGGGGGGGGGGGGGGGAGAGCCGAGCCTGCAGAAGCCAAAGTCGCCGGTGATATTTCTCATCGTCTCTGAATTGCCTCGACAGTGCCCTTAAACTGCCATGGACAGAACGCATGGCGCTTTCGGCATTGCCCATCGTCTGCGCAAAGCACCGTGACGTCGGTAAAAAAGAAATCAGGGGACGTCCTCGCGTCGTCGAGCCCCTCGCCGCCCGAGGGCGTGGGAGATAGCCCATCTCCTCGCGAAAAAAACAAACTATCCTTTCGAAAAACCACTCGCGGGGGGGTTCCGCTTTCGAAACTCACCAGGCCGCGACCTCCGCGCCGTCCCGGGGGTGGATCCGGGCGCCGACGAGCCCGCCCGCCCTCGCGTCCGCGCCCTCGTCCCTCCGCGGTCTTTCGCCGACCGAGGGCGGCGAGAGGGGAGGCGCGCGCCCCTCCCTCGCTCCTCCGGCGCCGGCGGGGGCGTCGTCGCGACGGAGGACGCGTCGTCGGAGAGAGGGGGAGGGGGAGGAGGAGGGGGTCCGCCGCCGCGCCGGCGGAGGAAGGCCTCGATCTGGGCCGCGGTGCCCCCGGCGTCGTCCCCGTCCGCCCCGTCGTCGCCGCCGATCTCCGCGGCCGCGGCGGTCGGGGTCGCCTCCCCCGCCGCGACCCGTCGCCGCGATCGACCCTGCTTCGCCATTCCGCTACTGCCGCCGCCCCCGGCTCTTGAATCAAAAAGTGCCGGCTCTGCGCCTGCAAGGATCGCGATGGCAAAAATTTTGGCGAGGTCACGTGACCATATGAAAT
>JALLPA010000164.1:0-19050 GCA_036939895.1 Thalassiosira exigua
CATCACCTAAAGGCAAAAGGTGAATGGGTTGACACCCATATTGATCATTATTGGCAGCTATCCGCTCCCAGAAGTCGTCAAAGTCAACCTTTTGTTGTCCCGCATAGCGTCGTCCCCTCCGACGTTGTCCACCGCGTCGTCATCATCTGCGGCGCCGTCATCCACAACATCATCATCGAGGGGTTGCTGGGCATCACGTCCCTCATCGTCGCTTGCAAATACTTACCATAGGTACCCAGATACGGCGCATTGGGGGACTGCCGAGGCTCTGAGATGCTCCGTTCTCATCGCCAGAAGCTCCGGATGTGGAAGAAGAAGGCATCGGTAGGTGGGACGGGTAGTGTGGTCGAAGAGGCAATGTATCGAGAAGGACAATGGTGAAGGAGGAGGAGGACAAAGGAGGAGGCAATGACTCGATGTGCACGATACCACGGACACATCCGGTGTAGAAGGGGGTCGCTTGGTGCTGTACAGCCACGCGTCTGCTAAATGGCGCCGGATACAGTCGCCCCACCCATCGGGAAGGGCCCTCCTGCGTTATTCCGTGGATCGTTGCCACTTTGGCTGAATGGGCCGCCATGGTGAGGGGGCCATTGTGCTAGTAGCTAGTACTAGTAGAAATCTCATAGATTTGGGGCTGCTCTCAGCAAAGATCAATAAGGTGGGCAGAAATTTTGTGTGACGGGTGGTCTCTGCCGGGCTGGCAGAGGCATCTATGGTACCTAGATAGTACAGCATGATACCACCATTGTTGGACTAGGAGAGCGAACTGGAGTGCCTTTGTGTGGCTGAATTGGTTCGCCAACTCCACGTACAAATCCACGGAGGAATAGGTAAACGGGGACGTTGAAGGGCAGAAGATAGAAGATATACAACGAATCGTGCACAAAGCAAAGATCCATCAACGATCGTCGGCCGATTGATTTAGCCCTCCTGCAAACATTTCACTGTCATAATTTTGGCAGACCATGCCGTGGAGTGCTACTGCACTGCATTCAACTCCAACTCATTATCTAGTTCAATAGTTTTTGATAACCCACCACCCGCCGGCCCCCTCCATGGCCACATCTGCTCTTCGCGACAGATGGCCATTGGAGGCAAGGAGGGTGTCATTTCCGAGTAAATGTCCCTCTCATTGCCAACTCAGTCATTCGCCTAGGTAGTAAGGAGGAAGCGGTGTCTGCCCAACTGATTGAGGTGGCCGGCGGAGCCACATCCCTGTTAGCAGTAGGAGTACTATCTACCGTGATCTCTTAGTGACTCCGTGTGATACGAGTGATGCAGATACAACAGGAGTGCGCCGTTGTAACTGCGGATCTAGCGGGCGCGTCGATGCACACCTCGCATAATCAAACTGCTAAGTAATGAAAATTAAATTTAGCACCGCGAAATCCGCCCTCCAAATCAACCCCCCCTCCTCACGTCCCCTAACCATCATGGCGACGATGAGCTTCCCGGCGGCTGCCGCCCGCCCCGCCGGCGGCGCTCCCCTGGCCGCGGGAGCGGCGGGAGACCTCGCCCCCTTCGACCGCGGCGTCGTCCGGGGCGGCGGATCCGCGGGCGGATCGGGATTCGGGGCCGACGGGGCGAGCGGCGTGGGCGTAGGAGCGGGCGTCGTCGGCGCCTCCTCCGCAGGCGTCGCCTTCGGACCCGCGTCTCTCGACGCCGCCCGCCCCGGCGTCGGGTTCGACTTCGGGCCCGGGGCGGGCGGAGGAGGAGGAGGAGGAGGAGGAGGAGCGGACCGCGGAGGAGGCGGCCGGGGCGGCGGATACGGCTCCGAGTTCGGAGGAGGGTTCGGCGGGGGCCTCGGAGGCGGACGCCGCCGCCGACGGGACGTCCTCGCCGACGCCCTCCCCACCCCCCTCGACCCCCTCCTGCGCTGGCTGCGGAGGGAGCACGCCCCGTCGTCCTCCTCGGCGGGGTCCGGATCGCGCGTCGACGCCACCTTCGGGGGAGGAGGCGGGACGGGCACAGCGGCGGACCCCTCCCCGTCGTCGGCGCCCGCCGGCCCTCCGTCCCCCGGCGCCGCGGAGGGGGGGGACCGGCGCCCCGTCCCTTCCCGTCGCCGTCGCGCGATCCCGTCCCCGTCGTCGCACGTGGACGACTTGCTCCGCGCCACGCCCCACCTGCGCCACTTGAGCCCGGCCTCCGCGGACTTCGGCTCCGGAGAAGACGAGGACAAGAACGTCTTCGCGAAGCTGCTCGACCTGGGGATGAAGCGGGCCAAGTCCAAAGGACGGTCGGCGGGAGAACTTTCCGCCGACGGGACCGGCGAGCCTTCCGAAGGAGCAGGCTCGACCGTCGGAGGAGGCGGCGCGGAGGGCGCGGCGGGCGCGGCGTCCGTGGACTACCGCACTTCCCTCTTGCGCTCCCGCGCCGCCCGCCTCGCCGCCGCGAAGCTCGCCTCCCTGCTGAGCCGCCTCGCGGACGAGATCTCCCCCGAGCGATACGCCTCGATCGAGTCCGAGGTGCACTCCCGCGTCTTCTCCCTGGTCCGGTCCAAGGCGTCGCGGTCCGACGACCGGCTGGCGGGGGTGGCGGCGCTGGACGCCCTGTTGGGGACGCCGAGCGCCGACGAGGAGCGGAGGGCGATCCGGTTCGGGAACAACTTGAGCGGGGGGTTGCGCGCGAACGCCACGGGGAGGGACGGGGTGGGGAGGGCCGAGTACGAGTTTTTGGACGCGGCCGCGAGGGCGTTGGGGCGGATGGCGATGGGTGAGTTTTTCGTCGTTTCGCCGGGAGGGAGAGGCCTTCGCTTTTGGCCTCGAACTTCCCGATTCGGCGCGTGGTTTCGTGGGGCTCCGCGGAACGAACGTCGTCCGGTGGCGCGGCCACGGGCGGAGAGAGAGAGAGGGACGAGCCGTCATTCCAGCAGGGAGCTCGCAGGTGCAAAGACCATTTCTGCGGTCGAAGTTCCAAGAGCTGGCAACTGGCACGCGATGCCTCTTGACCACGAGCGTTTCCGCGCAAAGACCGCGGCTCGTGGCTCGTTTGCCCGGGGAGGGGGGATGCACGCCCACGCGGTTTACGCCACTTCTCGGTCCGGGTAGGACGGCTTTTCAGGAACGTCCACTAGGGCCTTCGCGGGAAGAGACGAAGGAGGAGTTAGCAAATGCAGACAAGATCGAAGCGAACGTTCGGCCGTTCTACTTCGCCCCCGACCCGCGGCCCCGAGACCGGTTCGACCGGGCGGCGATCGTGGGAAGGGCGGGGGAGCATAAGCATTGGACGTGGATTTGGACTATGGGCTCGGCGGGATTCGCGGAAGCTAGGACCGAATCAGTCCGAGCACATATCAACAATGTTGCGGACTGATCCCCACTGTGTGGGATGCCCCCACGGATGGGTCTTTGGTCTTTGCACCGAACCTTTGTGCTTTGCGATGGCTTTGGCCTTCCTGAGGCGACCTTCTGGAACTCATCGGGAAGCTGCCATTGAGATGCAGACCGAAACTCGGCGAAATCTCCACTGGTGAGGCCGTGTAGGCATCTCAGGTAGCTTAGAGGTGCGGCACAGGGGCTGGCATTTGATCTCGGTGGCGGACCGGGCATGCTGTGCCAAGCGAATGCAGGGTGGAGTAGGTGACGAAAGACTCTCCGAGCGATGCATATGCCAAAAAGCTCAGAAGTAACGCAGCAAGGATTGCAGTGTATCTTTCCCAACTCCATTCCTCTGGTTTACTTTTTTCTCCTATCCCCCTGTCGTTGCTCACGCTACCTTTCTGTTCCTCAACCAGGCGCCTCCAACGTGGATCGTGTGGAGTTCGAAATCACTCGTAGCCTGGAATGGCTGAGGTCCGACCGAAGCGATCGACGCCTGGCGGCCGTGCTCGTCCTGCGCGAACTCGCGCGCTGCGCCCCCACGGCGTTCTACAGCAAGACCCACAACGCGAGCGTCCACCACCACGCCGCTACGGCGACCGGCGGCGCGGGCGGCCACCACGGCGGCGGCGGCCATGGCGCCGCCGCCGGCGCCGCCCCCCATCACCTGGCCGGGCTCGGCGGCACGAACGACTTCCTCGACCACATCTTCCCCGTCCTCCGAGATCCCCAGCCCATCGTGAGGGTCTGCGCCGCCGACGCGCTGTCGGAGTGCCTCGCCGTCCTTATGGAGCGGCAGCACCGCACCATGACGGCGCCCCTCTGCGCGCTCTACGCCGACATGATGGGAGGGCTGCGACCGGCCAAGCCCGGCGGAGGCGGCGGCGACTCCCGCAACGGCGGGGGAGATCCCGTGGCGCTCGCCGCGATCGCGGCCGCGAACGCGCACGGCTCGCTCCTGGTGGTGAGCGAGATGCTCAAGCACTCGCGGAACTTCGTCTTGCCCCGCTTCGACGAGGTGTGCGCGGCGGTGTTGGACTTTATGGACCATCGCTTGATTTTGATACGGTTGGAGGTAATCCGACTCATCCCCAGATTGGCAAGGCGATGCCCTGAAGTGTACGGGCGGAGGTACTTGAACCGTAGCCTTGAGTTTCTGATTGAAAGTGCCGCGTGTTCTTCGACCCAGGCCAAAACTAGGATCGATGTCAAGCCGACAGCTTTCATGAGCATTGGACAATTGGCATTGGCCATGAGCGACGAAGAGATTGGTGGGGGCGACATTACGATTCCCGTAGTGCAAATTATCAAGAACGAATCGGACAACATTCCATCGTTTGGTGACGAAGACGATGATTTCGATTACCATATAGTGGAGTTGAGACGCGAGAGCGACTTTGGCGAGAGGCTAAGTGACATTTTTCACCTTATCAGCCAGAATCTCAAACCTGAGAGATCATTAAACGGTGGTAAATCTGGAGGAGGGGTTGCTGGTATTTCTCGTTGTGATGTGTTGGGATGCCTTGCCAACTTTGTCGAGGCGCTCGGTGAATATGCTGCACCATACGTGATGGATATAGTCGAAGATATGTTTATATCAGGATTAAGTGAGGATCTCATTGAATGCCTTCATTCCATCGGGAGGTCCATTCCTTCAAAGCAACTTGGCATTGAAAGCAGACTCTTCGAGGAAATATCTTTCTGCCTTGCGGGAACATCTGTTGACTTACTGTCGACAAAGAAGAACAACCGGCCTACTCTGTCTGATCCAGGACTTTTTTCTGTCTCATCACCTGTCAACACTTTGCCCCCCATAACGAATCAACAACCCTCGTTGGAAAGGGGTCTCATGAGTTCAATGTCGCTCTCATCTATGAATCCGAGCATGCGGCCTAAGCCTCCTCAAGAACGAGATTTTCATGATGCAACGCCCAGAAGTAAGACAGAATCACTGGTGGCTGCCACCCATCTTGTCTCGAATAAGAAGACTGATGGTGTTGTAACCAATACATCGATGAAGCACGAAGTCATCGACAAACTCGTATTGAGTCTTCAAACGCTTCGAACAATGGGCCGAGTTCATGATTTAGAAGATGGCAACATGTTGTTGCCCTTTTTGCGCGACGTCATATCTGCTTATTTCACCCACCCCTCAAGTGATGTACGAAGAGAAGCTGTCATCACCTGTTGCCTTCTGCTGTTGCCTTTTGATGTCTGTGGCGAAGAGGGGAAAGGAGGGGAGCACCAGTCACTTCTTCGTTTTAAGCTGGGAAGTGTCGGCGTCCTTGTTGAAGAAATCCTCCAGAAGCTGCTGCGAATGGCTGTCTCTGATTCCTCGCAAGATGTTCGGCTTTGCATCGCTCGAGGGTTGGATGATCGATATGACCCCTACTTATCGCTAAATCTTCTCGCGCCCCTGTTTTTGATGTTGGAAGACGAGGCACTCGCTGTGAGGGTGTTTAGTCTCCAGATCCTGGGAAGGTTATCGCGATTGAACCCAGCTCCCATTCTTCCTGGATTGCGACGTGTACTGATGGATCTCATAATAGAACTTAGATGTGGTGGCGATACAGGCGGCGGGAGGGAAGTGGCAACTCGGCTAATTACAGTTTTCCTCCGCGAAGAGGCGCTTCAGGGGCTCACGAAACCATTCATTTCATCACTCATTGATGCGCTTCCTCTTGCCAACGTAGCACCTCGTCTAGCAACGGCATCGCTGGAAGCATTGGGCGAACTCGCATCAGTTGCTCACAGCTCCATCAACCCCTGGCTGCGACAACTTTTACCTCTCATACTAGAAAATATACAAGACCAAAATAGCTCCAAACAACGTGTCAGCTTGTGGGCGTTGGGTAGGATTGCATTTGGGACGACTTATACGATTAGCCCCTACAAAGACTATCCTAAACTTCTGACTCAAGCTTCAGACATTCTTCCCACAACCAAGAGGGCATCGTGGGATTTACGAAGGGAAGTCTTTCGAACGTTTGGCATATTGGGGGCTTTTGACCCTGATCGCTTTGGCCCTGGATCGGCGAGAAAGGGTGGCGGGAAAGGCGGGGGATATTTTGTGGAGCTAGAAGACGAAAAGGGCGCGGTCGCCGTTGCGCGATCCTCTATAGCTGGCAATGGGTCCGCAAAGCGAGTATCTGAATGGAATCCAATGAGAGATCACGCTTCAATGCCGTCATCTTCTTCACAGAACGCATCATCGTCTCAAGCAGAGCTTCGCATAGTTTCAAGTGGCGCACACAGCAAACAGGGACAAGAAACTGGGGGAACGCGCCCAGCAAGCATTTACAAAGACTCGGATAACGACACACCGGCTCATTTGTACATGTATGGTCAATATGCGATGACTGCCCAGCCACTCTCTCAACTTTCTCCAGCCAGAAGACTTTCTCCATCTGATGAGACATTTTATCCAACAGTGGCCGTACAAGGTGAGACATCT
Organism: Thalassiosira exigua; assembly: GCA_036939895.1. Lineage (NCBI taxonomy): Eukaryota > Bacillariophyta > Thalassiosirophyceae > Thalassiosirales > Thalassiosiraceae > Thalassiosira > Thalassiosira exigua. The sequence continues at coordinate 6,775 of JALLPA010000164.1, forward strand.
TCTTATTGTATATAACTACTGCGCCAATCATGATTCCTAACAACAACTTTATGTGACAGCGTTGATGCGAATTCTCAAAGATTCATCCCTTTCGAACCTCCACGGAATGGGTGAGTTGGTTGTGACTTTTGTTTGTTTGTTTGTTTTGGGGGGGGGGGGGTTGTGTTGAGGGGATATTATGGGATACAAGAAGTGACACTGATATGCAAAAATATTTCATCTTGCGTTTCCACTTCCGGCCAAACTACATATTCTCTCACGTGCCGTGCACTTCTCCGCTCATGCATTACTTTCTCACCCCGCAGTTATGAAGGTAAGAACTCATTGACCTGGCATATTTGTGAAGCTATTATTCTTGTCAAGCTCATGGTTGGTTGTCACCTCAATAGGCTGTGATGTTCATATTCAACGCACTAGGGCTCAAGAGTGTGCCATTTCTGAAGAATATTGTACCTCACATTCTTGTTACGGTTAAAAACTGCGGCCAACATGGACTGCGAGAAGCCTTGCTGCAACAGGTCGCAAATCTAAGCGCCATCGTCCGCGAGCATTTGCGACCATACCTGCCAGCCATATTCGATGTGGTCGAGGAGTTTTGGTTTACTCGACATCTTGCAGCCCTTTGCTCTTTGGTGGAAAGAGTTGCTACAGCTGTGCCCGACGACTTCCGCGCTTATGTGCCGTTGCTCGTGCGTCAGGTGCTGGCTAGTTTCGAGGCGATCGATCTTACTGAATGGAGTGGAAATAGTTCCGTGGCTGGTGACATTGAAAGGCTGGAATTGATCTTAAAACATATCCAAGGCATCAAGGTAAGGAGGGAAGATGCTCGAGCTAATTTGATATGATTGCTTCTGGGTTCCACTTACGCCATTGATTTTTTGGATGTGGCAGTTAGTCTTAGGGGAACATATCCACCTAGTTGTGCCTGCATTGGTGAAGCTCACGGATTCATTGATCAACCCTGACCCCGAGGAAAAGAACTTGAGCATTCGAATTTCGCCGCAGAGCGGTTCTGGGAGGTCCAAGCTCGCGAAAGAGACTGTGGAAACTTTGTCTATCCTCTTGCAAACGATCGAGGTTAACCCTCATGAGCTTGTTGACACAAGTGTGAAGTCGAATAGTGCACTTCCTGCACGAGTGGTTCAACCGTTTCTACGTCTTTTAGATGGTAATGTCATTCCAAACAGAGAGGTTGGTGTATCAATGATAGGAACGCTTTGCATATGCGTCCGGCAACTTGGTGCAGGGCGATGGCTTTCTTTCTATCATGAAACAGCTCGAAGTTCAATATCTGCTTGGCAGACCAAAGCAGGTATAGAGGGCTCGACTGGGCAACATGGACAAGGCGAAACGATTGTGCACGACCACCAACTCCCAATTGATATTTATGATGGAGTCGTGGATGAAATAAACTCGAACAGCATTGCACGTTGGGAGATGTGGAATGACAGCACAACCGCAGAAGATGTGTCTGGAAGTGACTTCTCACTCGGAAGGTCAGGAGCGTCAGATCTCTCCCTCACCAGGATGGGTGAAAGTTTGAAAAACAGCGAGCCCCCGTCCATTCCTCAGCAAATAGTCTCCCATGCCCATCGAGCAAATCTGTCAAACCTGCAGAAGGCGTGGGACGTGTCTCAGCGCAGTACTCGCGAAGACTGGGACGAATGGATGAGGCGATTCTCTGTCCAGCTCTTACGGGAGGCGCCTTCGCCTGCTCTCCGTGCATGCGCAGAGCTGGCTCAAGCATACCAACCACTCGCCCGTGAACTGTTCAGTGCAGCCTTTGTCTGCTGCTGGCGCGAGCTCACGGATCAATATCGGTCCAACTTACTATTTTCTTTGGAAACGGCCTTTTCAGCCGATGCGTCGCTTGAAATACTGCAGCTTTTACTGAACCTAGCAGAGTTCATGGAGCATGATTTCGACTCCAAAGGCTCAGTACCTGGACTATCGATTGACATCTCTGTCCTCGCAGAATTAGCGTTGAAGTGCCGTGCCTATGCCCGTGCATTACATTACAAAGAACGTGAGTATATTTCTGGACGAGGCGGGTCATGTGTCGAGCAACTTATCGATATCAACAAAAAGCTGGACCTACCAGAAGCAGGTAAGCATCTGAAGCGTTCGAAGTTACGAAGAAATCCGATCTCATTGGAACTTTTTTTCTGCCATCAAAGCATTGGGCGTGCTGAAAGCGGCAAAGGTTGAAATTGAACGGCGAGGCGGCCGATCGCTTGTCTCGTCGACCAACCGATCAGAACCACGTGCAGAGAAAAACCTGATGGCATACAGTGTCATAAAAAGCTATGACGATCCTACAACGGGAGATCATGGCTCTTGGGCTGGTGATATCATTTATGAGTCATGGCTGGCCAAGCTAGGGTGAGTTCGTTCCATTTATTCGTTCCGTTTATTTTCTTGACTTTTCGTTTACCCCCCAAAACTTGTCACTTTCAGGGCATGGCGCGAAGCTTTATCTTTGTACGAAGAGAAACTGAGAGTCAATCCGCATGACGTGAATACCATATTGGGTTGTATGCAATGCTACGATGCCCGAGGAGAATGGCAAAAGGTAAGGATACACAATCTCTATTCCTGAATGTAGTTCCTGGGCTAAACGAACTATGCACCTTCCTTTGATTCCAGGCATTGGATTTAGCAGGAAGGAGTTGGGGTGCTCTTTCTGGGGACTCCACGGAGTCAGATCCCGCATCCTGGCAGAGGACAACAAAGAAAAAATCACCAGCTGACAATTACAAGCAGGCACTGAAGTTCTGCGCCCAATCGGCATGGAGGCTCGGCAAATGGGATGAATTAGAAATGTACTCATCACAGCTTCAAGGGCAGCATGGCTCTCATTTGAATCGCCAACCCCAGGCTGCTGATATGGTTTCAGCCATACCGAAACTTGATTTTGATGGTGCATTTTATCGCGCAATATTGCACATCCATAGGGCAGAATGGGACGAAGCGGCCAAATCAATCGATATCGCACGGAAAGCGATGGATAGCCGTTTTACTGCACTCCTTGCTGAGGTAAGTAGCGTTGGCTTCACCGTCATCGTATCGATGCAACTATCCCTCAAACTCAGTGAGTGTTGTTTAATCAATTTCATCTAAAATTGGCTCGGTTGATAAGTCATACAAACGAGCATATCCTAGCATGGTTTCTGCTCAAGAGTTGAGCGAGTTGGAGGAAATTATATCGTTTCGGCAGTTCGAAATGAGACGGAAAAATGGGGTCAAACTTCACGCGTCAGTCAACCAGCCTGAGACCGAGACACGTTCGCATCTCCTCGATGTGTGGCGACAAAGACTTGATGGTTGCCGTGTTGATGCTGAAGTTCATTCATCGATACTGGCAGTAAGGTGAGCAAACGGCCTGCACGGAGGACACTGTTTTTCCGAGCAAATACTCAACATCTTTTTGATATCTGTAGGTCCCTTGTGCTTGGCCCAACGGATGAAGTCGAGGCAACTATTACTCTATCGGCGTTATCGAGGCAGGCCGAAGCTTATCGACTAGCAGAAAGGACACTGTTAGACCCCCTCGCTAAGATGAATTGCCCTCTTAATTGTGCAAGGTTTGGCATCGGAATTCCGTCAAACCTACTCGATACTGATCCGTTGATTACCGCTGATACAATGGAGCGAATCGTGAGCGGAGACATGAGTGTGCAGACAATATATAGACCCAATCACGAACAGTTCAGTAAGCAACTGTTTGAGGAGGCGGGAGGAGAGAGAAAGTAAGCATTGTCTCTGTATGAGGAACCAGTCACATGAACATTCAACTGATTTGCGCTCTCATTATTTTTCACCGCAATGTCAGGTTATTCATTCAGCACAAGCTTTATTTCGCATTTATCAAACACCTTTGGGCTACGGATAGAAGAGAAGAAGCCCTGACTAGGCTCGGATTACTGAATAAAGTCGTAGACCTGACAACTCAATGTGGACAGAGCAACGCCCAAAGCGAGGCCCTCCGTGTGAGCTGCTGGCTGAGATATGGCGATTGGAAACTCGCACTGTGTACCCCAGGAACATTGCTTTCGGACAGCTTGGCAACTGAGGTCGTTTTGTCTTACAAGAGGGCGAATGATTCAGTCGTTCCAAACAACTACAGAGCATTCCATAGCTGGGCAATCATAAACTTTCGATTGGCTGAGCAAATCCGCGGCAGTGAGAAAGACAAAGGGATTTCTAACATGACCAAACTCCCAACAATCGTTCGAAGTCACATCATTGCAGCGGTGAAGGGTTTCGTCATGGCAATCAGTGTAGGGACGAAGAGATGGAGTGCATCAGTGCAACAAGACATGCTGAACTTACTCTCATGCCTATATTCATATGGAGAGCTGCCCGATGTGAGCTCGACAATTAATTGTGGTCTTGATTCGATCAAAATCGAGGCGTGGCTAGGGGTGCTCCCGGTAAGTTGGCTGGGAAAGATCTGTGGGTGAATTGTTGTCTTTGGACCTCACCTTTTCTTCCCCTGCTATTATTGCGCTCATTAACAATGGCATCCCTCCTTCCACAGCAACTTCTTGCCAGGATCCATATCAAATCACCTTCGGTTCGCTCTGTCCTCCATCCGTTATTGGTCCGCCTTGGCGCAAAACATCCTCAAGCATTAATGTATCCACTTTCTGTTCTGCTGAAAAGCCCCGTGGCCGAACGCAAAGCCGCAGCAGAGAGTTTGATGAACTCACTCAAAGCTGACTCGAATGCTTTGGTGGAAGAAGCTCTCATGGTGTCATCAGAGCTCATTAGGGTGGCAATCCTATGGCTTGAAGTGTGGCACGAAGGACTTGAAGATGCCAGTCGTTTATACTACGGCGAAGGCAATGTTTCTGGAATGCTCGATGTTCTCATTCCGCTTCACACTCAAGTGAGAGCGCCTAAGACGTGATTTTGTCGACTTGCCTGAAATATCCACTCATTGACTTCTCTCACTTGATCTCAGCTCGAAAAAGGGGCAAGCACCCAGAGGGAGCAGGATTTCCTGAAGAGTTTTGGCCGAGACCTGTTAGAAGCTCATCAGCACATAAAAGACTACATTAGGTTAATCAAAGACAGCGGTCAGACTATTCCCACCCAGGGAGGTTTCATGTCTCCAAACGAAGCCAGGAGATCGGGATCCCCCAACAATGCCGAGGCCGAGGCTGCTCTCAATCAGGCGTGGGACCTCTATTACACAGTGTTCAGACGCATCAATAAGCAGTTGCCGTCACTAACCACACTGGAACTTAACCAATGCAGTCCTGCTCTCTACAATGCCAGGAATTTGGAATTGGGCGTTCCTGGTTCGTATCGCGTTGATGGCAGCTATGTCAAGATACAGAGATTCATCACGGATGTTCAGGTGATCACAAGTAAGCAGCGACCGCGCAAAATTACCATCCGTGGCAACGATGGAAAGGATTATGTATTTTTGTTGAAGGGACACGAAGACTTACGGCAAGATGAACGAGTGATGCAGCTCTTTGGCTTGGCAAATGCACTTCTTGCAAGAGACCGTAGGACAAACAAACATGACTTGAATATCCAAAGATACGCAATAGCTCCCCTCAGCCATAATGCTGGAGTGGTGGGTTGGGTGCCTCACTGTGACACCTTGCATTGCTTGATTCGTGATTACAGAGAAACGATGAAAATACCTCTCAATGCAGAGAATAGAGAAATGATGGCTTTGGCACCGAACTACGACAGCCTCACGTGAGATTGATTGGCCCATATGCACCTTTTTGCTACTCGTTGATTCTCTCCTTCTAAAGTCGCACATCTCTCTCTTCTTTGTCCATATTTATCATTGCCTTTATTGGCGTCTAATCGACGAAGGGCAATGCAAAAGGTGGAAGTTTTTACGGAGGCTCTAGATCGCACTACAGGGAAAGGGAATGATCTATACGAAGTGCTGTGGATCAAGAGCACCAATAGGTAAGATTTCCAGATCATTCATTGTGTTGTGTCTCCATGGTTTAGTTTGTTTTACCTTGCTTATTGTCTGACACACGCAGTGAAGAGTGGTTGGAAAGGCGAACGAATTTTACTCGTTCTCTTGCCGTAATGAGCATGGTAGGGTACATCCTAGGCCTAGGGGACAGGCATCCATCCAATTTAATGCTTGACCAAATCAGTGGCCGAGTACTTCACATAGACTTTGGCGACTGCTTTGAAGTTGCAATGCATAGAGAGAAGTACCCAGAAAAAGTCCCATTCAGGCTAACGAGGATGCTCACGAGGGCTATGGAGGTTTCGGGGATTGAGGGAAGCTATCGAAGCACGTGTGAGCGTACCATGGCTGTCCTGAGAGACAACAAGGATTCATTAGTTGCAATGCTGGAAGCTTTTGTGTACGACCCCCTTATTAGCTGGCGTTTGTTGGATCAATCATCAGATGAGCTTGCAAGGGAGGCAGAGACTGAACCGTCCACCGCAGGAGATGTCCAAGAAGTTGAAGCAAACGCAGCCGGGCAACATGACGTTCACGGTGCAGCTATGTCTCACACCATACTTCCTGAGCCAATTCAAGAAGAACAGGATGAGGACGGGGAAGAAGATAATGAGGAAGAAGAAGATGGCGACTCACCCCAAAAGTCAAGTGAAATCGAGAGCACAAATAGTAATTCCTCTGGGGATGTCAGTGGCGATTCCCAACCAGCAGATGCGTCCAGTCTGGGAGCGCTCACGCCGGCAGCAAAACCAGCTTCTTCCGCAACCCCCTTTGCTGCATCTCATGCCAAGTCGCTCCAAATGTATTCTGAAATGCGAGCTCTTGCGGCAAACTTGAGCACATCTTCCCGCATTGCATCAATCACAGGTGGCACTGTTGGCGCTTCCCTGCAACACGGGTCCACAGCGCGTTCGCGGGTGGACAAGAGCGTACGGCAGCGGGAGCTTCTTAGCATGCTAGATGGTGATGGTGATGCTGCGAATGAAGAGGCCTTGAATGAGCGGGCGCTGAAAGTAATACGGCGTGCCCACGATAAACTGGCAGGGACAGACTTTCACTCTCCTGACGAGGAGGTGGGAGAGCCTCTGGACGTGCAAGACCAGGTGCAACGGTTGATTGTACAAGCTACCAGCAGCGAGAATCTGTGCCAATTGTTTGTAGGCTGGTGTGCGTTTTGGTGACATGTAGTTGTTGTATATTAGAAAAATAGATGTCAACTGACCCATCTAGAAAGGAATCCAGAGCTACAATCCCTTCTTTGTCCAATTGTCTCTTCATACCCAGGACAAGAGATGAGTTCATCGCTCCTCGATGTCGACTCATCTGCCGACGCCGACCCATTGCCCTCTGAGTGGTTCCCCCGGATACGAGGACTGAAGATCCCCGGACAAAAACAATCGCTTCCAGGCAGATTGCCGCGGCAGCGGAGAGAAGGGGTATCAACCCTTGCAAAGTTGATGGGGAAGGATGGATTGCTAGCCCGGGATTCACTGTTGAAGAAGAGCGGGAGATCGAGGAGAGTTACTACTACAAGCCACATTGACGAAGATTTGTCTGACAGTGACGATGGCGAGGGTTACCACTGCTCAGTGTATTCTGGGTTAGAGTTTCGATTTACTATATTACCGATGTGACAATCTTGGCTTGGATTAGATCCAAGTGAAGACTTACAATATAACATCCAGCAGCACCAATTGCCACACCTTTCTACTTACTCTCACCAGTAATAATTGATAAGCCTCTATTCACCTTCGCCTGCCAACACTACCTATCCGTCAGTCATAAAACAGTCTCCCTTTTTCATTCTACACTTTCAGGTACTGATGCATGTCTTGAGCTGACCGTCTCCCTTGCATATTAGTCCTTCGGTGCAGCAGCAATCGAGGTCACTCATACCCAGGCCTTTGCATCCGTGATGGGACTCGCAGTCGGAGATGCGACAATTTTCACCGAGCATTGCGTACTGCGGCCCACCATCACAGTTGGGGTTGACCACCTTCTTGCAGCCGGGTTTAGGGACAGTCGTGGCAATGCCTGTGCCAGGGTAATTGCAATCCAGGTTCATGTGCGTGTTGGAAATTGCCGTATTTCCGTTCAAAGTTGAACGGAGTAGAGTGTCCCAGCATGCGACAGAATTGGGCAAATCTGTCGATGATCGTGAGAATTTCAAGTTTTAAAGAACTTTCATTTTGAAACTTTACTAGTCGACAGATCAACAACACGTAGACCTGGTACAAAATCTCCGTAGAAGTTAATCAGAAAGTTTCAAAAATATTTCAAAACTTATCAAGATCGTTCTACTGAGAATCCATACCAGATCCTACGAATAAAAAAGGAACGCCCGCGGGAATGAAAACTTTTTTGAATTTTGAGTCGCGGATGAGTCGCGAAACGACTCGCGTCTGTGACCGTGGAAAAAGAAGTTTCATTTTGGTCATCGACAGATTTGCTAACATATTAACAGATTCGCACTCGTGCTGGGACACCCTAGTTCAAATTTACGTTCACCACAACATGACATGGCACCTGTGATTTTTGAGATACTTTATGATAAGTAGTGAAAAGAGCCATTAGAGCACTCATAATAATTTCGATAAAATCTGGAATTACCCGACGTCTAAACTGGGTCACTGCTCGGTGCCTGCGTGCTTTGGTTTGGTCCTCGGCCGCCGGGCCGCAAGCAGGGGGTAAAAATTAGCCAATTTATTAACCCCCCGGAATCGAAATTAATTTCACCCTCCATCGATATTATACTGGCAACCTTCCCCGAAACAGTGTGCCGCTAACATTTTATCGAAATTATTACTGCGTACCAGAGAGGGCGCAACGCATGTCGGATGTGCGTAAAAGAAAACAAAACAAAACTACCTAAGTACGGCGCGGAGGTTGGCGAAAGATTCGAAGCCAGTCTCCCGGAAAGTGCACCCCCACACACCCACGCACAAAGCTCACCATGGCGATGGCGAAGTCGGGCACCGACGATGGCGTCGTCGACGGCTTCAACGACCAGGAGCTCCTGCAGAAGATGCTGGTGCTCTACACCCACCCTCAGGAGAGACCGGATGCCGACATTACCATATCCGTGCCGGTCGAGGTCGCAGTCCACGGGGCAGGTCGTGGCTCGGGCAACCGAGGAAGAGAAGAAGCTCTTTGTCTCTCTTGCCATCGATGGCCACAGTGACCCCGAGGTCCTTTGAGCGCTGGAGTGGTGCATCCGCGACGCGGTACGAGAGGGTCGGTCGTCCGCATCTGGCGGATTGCCAAAGGCTCCTTGATCATTGTAAAGGGCGCTGCAGTCGAGGCAGAAGCTGTGTTGCGGGAGGGCGACGGCCCCAAGGACGACTCATCAGAGGGCCACGCCACCAAAGACTTGTTCGTGGACGACGATTGGTCCAAGGATAAGGCCACTGGGGACGAGTGGTCCGAGGGAGACACCGACACCAACGACCAGTCCTCCGTCAAGTTGCTAGGCAAGGACGAGCTGTCCAGCGACGGACCCACCGAGGGCGAGTGGGTTGATGAGGACGAGCTGGATGCCAGCGACAAGAATGACTGGGTCGCCGAGAATGAGAAGTCCGAGGGCGATTGGACCACAGTATCGTTCAGGGGCAACGCCACGAAGTAAGAGTGGTGCAACGACGACCCCACCGAGGGCAAGGGGATCGACGACGACAAGCTGGGTGCCAGCGACGAGAACGACTGGGTTGCCGGGGACGAGAAGTCCAAGGGCGACGCGGCCGAAGTCTCATTCAGGGGCGACACCGCAGAGCAAGAGTAGTCCAACGAGTCTGACGACGATTCCACCGAAGGCGAGTGGAGAAACGAGGACGAAGGGGTTGAGTACGACACCGCTAAGGACGAGTGGCTCGTTGGAAAGACCGAAGTCATCGGAGCCAAGAACACAAAAAGCTGAGGCAAGCTGGGATCATCCACGGAGGGAGCACCTCGAACATCAACAACAGCGAAACCCACTCATCAACTAACTCCGGAGTAGGAGCCGAGGAGCGCTCCTGTGGTGTCAGCAGCGAAACCCGCTCAACAACTACACCCGAGACGCGCAGTCAGACCGAGACGAGGGAGATTGCTATTGAGCTGGCCTCGGCGTACACCGCCACACTAAGACTATTTTGGGTTGATGAATACCAGGTCCCTGAGGTCGTGAGGCAACTTTCCATCGCTTACGTTGAGGTGACTGACTGGGAAAAGGAAAGGTTGCAGGATCTAGCCGACACGGGCCACTCCAAACAAATCAAGGTGTTTTGGAGCGCCACCAACTTTGACGCTCCCTCCCTTGGTGACTGACAATATACCAAGAAGCTGGCCACGTGGGGGTCAGGGGAGCGACAGCCGCGGGCGCAGTTGCATGCCAATGGGCAGCGAGAGCTAGCTGGAGCAGCACCAGACCAAGAAGCTGGGCCAGAGCCAGCGCAAGAGCCGGCTGCGCAAGAGCTCGTACTAGAGCCTGAATTGGGGCCACAGGTACCGGCTGCTGCAGAGCAAGAGCCAGCTGGGTCAGAACTGGCACCAGAGCCGGAAAATCCAGCGTCAGAGCCAGCTACTCCAGTGCCAGAGCCTGAGCCATCGAGGCCTGAGCCTGAACAACCACAGCCAGAGCCAGTGACAGCTGCACCAGTCTGAGAGCCAGCTGCAGCAGAGCCCCACGCAGACATGCCATTGCCATTGCGTCGAAGCGGATTGGCCCTCCCCCAAAAGGTATTGGGCTTGGTCCACAGGAGGGGATATGGCTTGACAGCGAGCGCGCGTGCAGAGGGCGTGAACGTGGAAGACCGAGCGTCCGCAGCCGGCGGCAAGGTGGAGGCCGAGGTGCCTCGCGAGCGTAGGCCTCCAGGAGTGCCTGACGAGTTCACAGGACAAGAGGCTGAGGTGCCTCGCGAGTGTCGGCACCCAGGAGTGCCTGACAAGCGCGGGCCTCCAGCAGTGCCTGGGGAGCACAGGCGTGCAGGAATGCCTGGCGAGCGGCCTCCAGGAGTGCCTGGCGAGCACAGACTTCCAGCAATGCCTGGCTAGCTTGCAGGACTGGCCGATGGAAGAGAGGCCGAGGTGCCTCGCGAGTGTAGGCACCGAGGAGTGCCTGGCGAGCGCAAACGGCCAGCAGTGCCTGGCGAGCGTAGTCGTGCACTAGCGCCTGCTGGGCACAAGGATGCAGGACTAGCTGTCGGACATGGGGCTGTAACCTCCAAACTTGAAGTGTATGCTCGAGGCGATGCTGAGTCTGAGCTGCCTGGCGAGCACAGGCCGCCAGGAGTGCCCGCTAGGCGCAGGGAAGCCTGACATGATGCTGAGCCCAAGCTGCCCGGCAAGCACAGGCCTCCAAGAGTGCTCGCCAGGCGCAATGCAGCTGGGGCTGGGACAAAGGCTAACGTTGCCAAAGCTGCAGCTGCTACCACTGCAAATGAGTTGGATATCATAGCAGCAAAGGCAAAGGAGTTGGGCATCAAATCAGCCAGCACCCTGATGGTCGCCGCCGCCACCAAAGGAGAGGGCGTTAAGACGAGCGCAGCCTCCCAGACGGAAGTAGATGCCAGGGCACGGGCCACAGCTGCAGTTGCCAACGCTAGACAGGCAGGGATCTCAACTGATGTTATGGATACCAGGGCATGGGCCACGACTGCAGTGGCCAGCGCTACACAGGCAGGGACCGCAGCCAACGTCGGCTCCAAAACCGCTACCGCCCCGCCCAATCCTATTACCGCAGCCACGGCAAGGAAACAGGCTTTGGACGGCGCAGCCGCTGGGAACGAGGCGCAGATCAAGCAGGCAGCCATCGGCAACGCCAAGGCAAGCGATGCTGAGATGAATGTCGCGCGATCAAAAGTGCTAGCTATGGCCGATGCCAAGGTATCAGAGGTGCAAGTCCTCGGGAAGGGGATGAGCGCTGGTTGGCGTAGAATTGCGGGAGTGGCCGCCGAGACACGATCCGCAAGCACCGCTGCCCCGACTGCGGCAGCTCCTATCATAGTAGGCCGGCATGGGTCGCAAAGGCAGTTGCCACATCGCCCGAGGTCAATGTCAACGGACAGGCCCAAAACCTTGTGTACGACACGAGGGCTGAAGGCCGCACAGCACCAGGCGAACATGGGCATACCAAGGCAGTGATATTTGCCAACGACTCCGCAGCAACTGGAATGGCAAGCGAGCGCAGCCCACCAAGACTGGCTGCAGAGCACAGGCGCGGCCCGACGAGACTGGATGGAGAGCACAAGGACGCGAGTGCACCCGGTAAAAGTTTTTTTCCTAACTGACGCGATTTCTACGTAGCGAGACCACTCCGCCGGCCCACCACAAAACATCTAGTAATT
>JALLPA010000165.1:0-18961 GCA_036939895.1 Thalassiosira exigua
CCACTCGCGCGCAAATTACAAATTACAGAAACTTACACTCGTGCGATTACTTATAGAAAAGACAAAATTTCAAATTTTTGAAAAGGCCTGCTCCGCTCGTATCGTGTCGCGTGCTCCGCCGCTCAGTCCCTCGGTTTGTCGTGCATGCTTGATTTCAAATCGTGTGTAACCTTTCTATGCGACCGACATGCGTAAGTACGTATCGTAGCATGTTCGACGCTCGCTCTCCGCCGTTCTTCTTGATGGATTCGAGTCATGCATTTTCTTTGCTCACGATCATGCAATCATAAAATAACGCGCCCGTCGGGCTCTGAACTGCATCGATTTCCGGGCCAAATCTCCCTACCAAAGTCCACGGCTGCCACCACCGTGATGACAACCGTATCGAGCGCACGCGACGCTAGCCACTTTGATGAAGAGCGTGATGACTGTGATGATTCATCCGTTGCATCAGGAATCTTTCGGTGTTTTGGCTATTGTATTTGCCCCGTTGTCGAAGACGACAGCGAGGACAGCAGTGTCGAGGTCGAGGAACCAGTGCCAACATCTATCGCTCTCCCTTCAATAAGACGAGCGCAGGAACGGGTAGGATTACAAAAATCCAGGCTGATGGGCAAAGACCGAGGCACGTGCAGTTTGCACCCCATTGACGAGCTCGAAACAATTAGCAATGGGAGCTCAAGCTCAAAACTCCAAATGCCAAGAATACTGAAATTTCACAACGGGGGCAAACGGGTTGGACGACTGAAATATCTCAGGTCAAAACGATCCTCGGACAAGATAGCTTCGATCAATAGAGTAATCGACTGCCACTCTACGGCGGAGGTCTCGTCAATAGATAACAAACTTGATGCAGCGCAAGCTGCCGCTGAAAAGCTGAGGGAAAGAATTGCCACCGAGCCCACAGTAGCTCAAGACTCTGAATTGGATGTGATTACGATCGAGCTAGCAGAAATTGACGATATCATCCAGCAGGTCCGAGTGTCGGTGGCTGCTGATAAACCTTACCAAGAGGAGAGAAGAGGGCAAAGTGAAAATGTCTATGCGAATGATCGTGCGAAATGGGAACATTGTGTTCAACCTGATTTTTCCTGTCATGTGCGCGAGGATGACATTTTATCAACAACGTCTTCGTTGACGAGATCAACCTGCACTACATGGACTTCTATGTCATCGGTTTTCTCCTGATGAAAAGTACGCAGGGTGAAAATATTGGAAACGAGCAATGTAACTGCATGGTGGGTGGTGGTTGAATAATAGGAACTGACTTCTAAACAACTAAGGTATTAATTTACCCTACAAACAAATGGTGGAAAGCAACGAACTACCAGATGGGAACTGACTTCTAAACAACTAAGGTGTTAATTTACCCTACGAATCAGTTGGCGAAGTTTGAGTTCGAAATTTCAAAATCAAATGACGAAGTTTTTTTCCATTTTTGCTTCCGTGCGACATTTTTTACTCTGGGGTCGTTTAATGAGTCCATCGCGATGAGCGTTTGACTAAGATTCGAAATTTCAATTTTCAAAATTAATTTCAAACTATCTAAACCGTGAATCCTAAATACTGCTTCAGAAGGCGTCGCATCATACGCCTTATCTCTTAGTAGATTTACCTTTCCGGTTTTAAGGCACGGTGGGTCCCTCCCCACGGCGCCGCTGGACTGAAGATGCCACTGAATGATCCCGCTTTGCTGGTGAGGGCATATTTGACTAGAATAATCAAATGTGAGTAGTCTTGATATTCCAGTGGGGGGCTTGGCTTTTCGATTTTTTGTGACAGGAAGCTATTGTTGTTGCAGATTCGGATTCTTTCGGAGTTATGAACAACACTTGTCTCCAGAGTTCTTGAGGCATCGTTTGCCATCGATGACAAGATGGCCATTGGCATGCCGGCCTCTTATCATGGTGGGCATGCCCAGGAGCCCGCGTAGGTCCTCTTGGGTTCACCCTGGTCTGTTGAAAAGTAAGACAAAGTAAAGTGAAGAATTGGGTTGCGCATGTAAGACCACACACTTTTGTTCGTGGGACTCATGTGTGTGTGAACCGTACATTACGATACCACTTCATAAGCCTGTAAGACACACACACTGTTGCCATCTTTCAGCCCCTTCATTCTCTTTCACTGGCATAATATTATTATGGCGCCAATCTAGAATATCTAGCCCATTAGATAGTCCATCTGAGAGCAGAGGGCAGCATAAATAAAGATGTACCATACTTAAGTGCTTCACACAGCACGCGCAGTAGCAATGTCGGCAAGGGCACAGTAAACCCTGTTTGAAAGCGCATCTATCATTGTAACAATTCATCAGAAGTCAGATCCCGATGGTGGCTCAGATGAGTTGTGAGAGGACCAAGAATGACACCAACGAACGGAGAAGCATGTCACAGATTGTCGTTGGATTGTTATGTTTAATTGTTATTCCGCTTCCTCGCTGCGAGGACGCAACCGTCGCCGCGAGACGCCTCACGCCAGCTCGAAGCCGTTCTCGCACACGTCTCCCTGCTTGCTCGCCTTCTCGTAGAACGCCCGTCCCTGCGCCTTGTGCTGCTTCTTCGCCTTCGCGGCCGCGCGCTTCTTCGCCAGGACGTCGGCCTTCTTCCCCTTCCGCGCCTCCTCGGCGCGGCGCTCGGACTCGCGCGCCGCGGCGGCGTAGGGATCGAGCTTGGCCAGGGCCTTGACGCTCGTGAGGGGGTTCTTCTTCCGCAGGTACTTCTTGTTCGCGCGCTTCGCGGGGTTGAGGACCGACTGGACCTCGTCGGAGTTGATGATGCGGGCCAGGTCGGCGTTGGCCATGAGGTCTTCGGGGATGCTCTTCCCGTCGTCGCCGTAGATGCCGTTGAGGGCGTCGAGGGCGGACTGGGACCAGACGCAGAAGCGTCCCATGTGGCCGCCGGGGGCGAGCTGGAGGAGGTTGAGGCGGTCGACGCAGCAGAGCTCGACGCCGGGGAGGTTGCGGAAGGCGCGCTCGACGCCGTCGTTGGCCTTGTAGACGACGAGGGGTCCGCGGCGGAGGGTGTAGCGGCGGTTGCGGGCCTTGCCCTTTCCGGCGCGGATCTTCTTGGAGTCGGCGGCCTTCTCGACGTCGGCGAGGGCGCCCACGGCGGCGAGGATGTCCTTGGCGGCCGAGGTCTTCTTGGCGGACTCGACGGCGTCCTCCACGACGAGGGGGATCTCGGGGACGTCGTCGACCTTGTGTCCGCGGGCCATTACGAGGGCCGGGACGGCGGAGGCGGCGAGGGCCGAGGCCACGGCGTAGCGCTTCTGGGTGAGGTTGATCTTGCGGTGCCAGCGGCGCCAGGTCTTGGTGGGGGCGAACATGCGTCCGCCGCGGCACATGTTTCCGAAGGCACCCTGGCCGGAGCGGGAGGTCCCGCCTCCGCCGACGCGGGGGATACGGGCCACGGCGCGGCCGGTACCCCAGGAGGCAGCGGAGACTTGCTTGCCGGCCCAGGGGGACACGGCGTACGCCTGGCGGTTGTTCTTGTTCATGTTAGTGTGCACGAACTGGACGATGTCGGGGCGCATGGGGGCGGTCATGACCGCCGGGAGGGCGGTCTCGCCGGACTTCTCCCCGGTCAGGGAGAAGACGGAGACGAGGGGACGGGCGGCCATTTGATTATTGTTTGTTGGGTGTTCCTGCGATCCTCAGGAGCGGTCCGGTCTGGTCAGATGGAACGAAGTCGACGCTGCCACGAAAAATCAACGAGCGACAAGCGGGTAAGACAATGGCAAAGACGGCCTCGCGGCAAGGGAGAACGGCAACGTCCGTCCAGTGCCAGTGCTAGCGGCGGCGTCGCCGCCATGGTTGCTCACCTCAACGAGGACGAAGGCTTCGAGTTATGATTGTGGTTCCGTCGGTGCGGCTGCGGCGTCTTTTTACCGAATATCGCTGTACTAATTCTAAGGTTAACCTCGGGGTTAATAATATGCGGCTCCCGTCGACATGATGAGGGCATTGGTGAGCCCATAACCCGATAACCCGCTAAAAAATCACCCCCGCCGATGCCACTTTTCACTCTAGGAGTAACTTTCACCTGTCTTGCTCCTCCATCCTCCGCTCCGTCGCCACCGCTCACCCTTCACCTACCCCTCACCTTCACTCACTTCGTTCGCGAGGCTAGCACCCCTAATACTCTTCATCAATAACAACAGCAACCATGCCGGAATCCCAATCAGTCCAAGTCTTCGGAAAGTAAGTGTGCGCTTGGAACGGGGTGCGAACCAGCTGGAAGCTGTGCGCACCCCAAAGGCGCGAGGCGCCGCGGGTGGAATGGGCCGGTCGGGGGGGGGGGCGACGCGATGGTCGCCCCGGTCGGGTCCGCCGGTTCGATCGAACAGCGGGGGGATTCATCGCACCATGTCGCTAACTCCCTTCTTCTGTTCCAACACCCCGCGCGAACCCCAGGAAGAAGACGGCCACCGCTTGCGCCTTCGCCAAGCAGGGCCGCGGCCTCATCAAAGTCAACGGCCAGCCCATCGAGAACATCGAGCCCGAGTGCCTCCGCCTCAAGGCCTTCGAGCCCGTCCTCATCCTCGGCCAGGACAAGTTCGCCAACCTCGACATCCGCATCCGCGTCAAGGGCGGAGGTATGACCGCGCAGATCTACGCCATCCGGTCGGCCATCGCCAAGAGCATCGTGGCGTACTACGCCAAGTACGTCGACGAGAGCGCGAAGAACGAGCTGAGGGCGACGCTCATGGCGTACGATCGGAACTTGCTCGTGGCCGATCCGCGCCGGCGCGAGCCGAAGAAGTACGGCGGGCGCGGAGCCCGCGCGCGCTTCCAGAAGTCGTACCGTTAAACTAAGGTGTCGGATGCGACATGCACGACTGTCTGCTCGTTTGTTCCTGACTTTTCTTATTACTTGATGTGATAACAATGACCATAGCCGTATGATGCGGCCATCCAAAGGAGGGAGACCTTTGGAAGATATGCTCCTTAAAATCAATACCTAGGATTTCACCTGTTGGGTTTGAAGATGCGTTCTTGCGGTGGATAGAGGTGGAGGTAAAACAGCAAAGACTCCTGCATTACAGAAGAAAGTTGCGTCTGTACTACCTACTTATGTCTATTTCCTACTCAATCGACCGGTGACTCGGCAAGCTCTATTTTCAAAATTCGAAATAATTGCCTTGAGCCTTATACGAGCGTGGCTCGAGGCCCCCGCCCCCCCGGCGTCGAACCCCAACCAAAATCCTGACGACAGCGTTCTCCCACATCTCAGAAATTCCCCATGCCCTCCTATTCCTACACCCATTCAAGCGCCGCGTCTCGATCTCAATCGTTTGAAGAAAAAACAAACGAAGTCTCCGTTGGCGAGTCTCATCCCTCTCGTCGCGCAGGTTCGAGGGGTCGCGGCGCTTACGGCTGCAGTCCTGTCTCCTTGGGAAGCGACAGCGACGTACCGCCGCCGCCGCCCCCGGACGACCTTGACAGCAGTGACTTTTCGGACCGATCATCCCATCATAGCATCGATGTAGTGGAGACTCGTGCTACCGACCAAACCTTCAGAGATACATCATCTTGTCGCAGAAGCAACCTTGAAAATAGAAATTCGCTCTCCAGAGGCAGCTTCGTTGACGTAAACAGCCCAAATAAGCGTCGGGATCGATCTGTTGATGATGGTGGCAACGACGCAGTAGAACGATCGTATCGTATTGGGGATAAGCTCTCAAATCGGCGTTTTCGTCACGATGAGCCTGTTTCTACAGACGGTGATGTCCGGCACAATTCGTCGCATCGAACGACGGAACGCCGGGACCAATCTGACTCTTCGATGGTATGTTCCCATCGTAGCGTGAGCGAGCTTTCGAATCAGGGCGATGATCACTACGATGTACCACCCCCGCCGCCACCGGACGACCTCGATAGTAGTGACTTTTCATACCAATCATCCCATCATAGCATTGATGCAGTGGAGACTCATCCTACTAACCAAAACTCCGGAGGTGCACCATCTTGTCGCAGAAGCAACTATGTGAGTGAGAATTCACTCTCTCGAGGAAGCTTCGTGGACGCGAAGAGCCCAAAGAAACGTCCGGATCGATCTGTTGACCTTAGTAGCAAATGCTCGGTAGAGAGATCGTATCGTAGTGTGGGTAAGCTCTCAAATCGGAGTGGTTGTCGCGACGAGGCTGGTTCTCTCATTAGCAATGTTCAGCGCAACTCATCACATCAAACGACGGAACTCCGGGATCGATCTGTTGACCTTGGTAGCGGAAACGAGCTCTCGAATCAGAGTGATCGACACATTGAGGCCGGTTCTGCAAATAGCCATGCCCATCACAATATGTCACATCGAACGACTACGCCGAGAAAGTCGCCATCACGCTGCAGCAGAAATGGGAGCTCTCTCTCCAATGGTAGCTGCAAAAGAAGCCCACGGAAATCTCAGGGCCAATCCTTAGGCCTAAACAACAGAGATTCTTCGATCGACTTATCTCATCGAAGCATCAACGAGCTCTCACACCGAAGTGGTATTAGCAATGGGACTCGAGCTCCTAACAGCAAATCTGAATCTGTGGACTTTGATAGCAACTGCTCTTCGATTGATAAATCGCTTCGTAGTGTGAATGAGCTTTCAAACCGGGGTGGCATTCTCAATGAGACTCGTGCAAGCGACATATCTCTGAGAGGGAGACAATCTCACTGTGGCAGAAGCAGAAGCTCTCTCTCTCAAGTCAGCCGCATAGGTGGCGAAAGGAGCTCAAACAATCACAATATCATGGCCCGTCGCGACCCACCTGATGACCTCAATAGCGATGATTCTTCTGACAAGTCGTCTCATGTTAGCATCAATGATGTCCTATCACCCTCAAACATCCGTCAGGATGAGCTGAGTGTTGCTAGCAGCAACCATCGAACATCAAGAGAACCATCACTGTTTAGCAGTGGCTTTGTAGTCAGCCCAAAAGTCAATGACCATTATGTTCGAGAAGGACATTCTTTCGAAATAGCGAAGAGAAGATACACTGGAGATTGCAGCTTTGTGACTCGTGAAGATTGCAAAAGCAATACGTCAAGTGAGGTCCTTCTCGAAGATCTGCGCTTCGATTATTCGAATTTGTCCGGCCAGTCATGCCAACTGACAAGCAAGAGTGCCATCCTAACATCAATCCAACTGAGTCAAGAATCAGAGCGACATCGCTCGTCGTCTGAAAGGAGTGGACGGGTTGATAAGTTGGAAAAAATATTTGTATCGTTGAATACATTTGCTCTTCGATGTGCCTTCGACCATTGGCAGCGTGGATCAAACTACGACTGGACTTCCAGCGTGGCAAGCTCTTTTTCTAGTAATTCTTTGAGTGCATCTATGATACCTGACCCCGGCGCCATCGATAGTTCTTTCAGTGCATCGATAATACCTGACCCCGACGCCATCGATGCCATGGAGAGCTTTCATCTTGAGAGCAGTCCAAAAAGAGCCACGATATCTTCCTATGTGAGTGCTGTCTGTGTTATGGCTCTTCTTCTCCATTTCTTTTCATCGTAACTGAACTGACACGCCGTTAGGAATCAAGAGTTCTTGGACGAGCAGCTCATGCTATTCGACAAGCTACGCTGCGAACCGCGATGTCAATTTGGAAATATGCCAACGATTGCGTTGTCTGGCAAAAGACGGTGGTAGAGGCACGAGCATGCACGATGCGTCGTCGGCTGATGAAACAGGTACTACGCTCGTGGAAGCATTTCACCTCTGCTTCTGTGGAGCTTCGACTAAAATACTTCAAGATGGTGTTACTCAACCGATGGTTGCTATATACCCAAGAGTGCATTGCTGATCGGCAACAGGCTTACAGTGCGTTGTTACATTGGGCAACGGTGAAGTGCAGGAAGTCCTTTGCCGCATTGAAAGCCCATGCTGAACAAAGCAAAGAAGAGAAAGTATACCGGACAAACTACCAAGTTGGAAGCAACAGAATTGGATGCGGAAGCAGGGAAGCATTCAGCCTCGTAGAGACATTGGAGGGCCCACAGCATGCGCCATCTTCAAGCTCAAGTCTGCACAGCAAAAACTTCATATCATATCGATCTCCGGATGCATCGAGGATTTGGAACCGGACACCTGATGAAGTCAAACGCTTGTCTTACCCATCAAATACAGTGGAGCGCAGTTGGACCAATAGGAATCAAAACAGGCATCAAAAGATACCATTGAATCATTTCAGAAGCCCTTATCGTCAACAAGGGGCATTCCCAAAGCCCTCTGTGATACAAACCAATTTCGGCCAGAAGGCTGGTTATAACTTGATGGAGCCTAGATCTTCAATGCGTGCAACCAATGGAACATTCTCAGCTGGACAATCTTTATCTTTTCCTAGCGAATCCTACGACGCTGGACATAGCACACATCCCTCTTCATACAGTTTCGACGACCCGCTTATCTATGTCTGTCCTCCACCTGGCATCCAACATCGACCCATTTCAGGAAGTGACAATCAATATCTCAGCTACAAGGTAGCGCAACAGTTCCCAGGAGCTCGATTTCCGCACAATGACTTCTCTTCAAGACTGCAACATCCGAATTACAATGCACCGTCTGTGAAAAGCAACTCTCTAACATCTGTGAAAAGCATAAGAGACTATTACCATGAAAGATTTGTGATTGCGTTGGTTTTGGACGACATGGTGTCTAAGGTGGAGCATTCTCTCAATATCTCTAGAGTGAGGTGGGGTTACCATTCGAACATTTCTCGACTGAGCCGTTGAACGGAGGCGGCATCTCGACGCTAAGGCCAAAGTCGGTCGACGGATGGGAAGTCCCATAAAATTTTCTGAGTGTTCCTCGACGTTCTCAACTGGTCCCCAGAGCAAAATGCGACGTGAGACCTGCGCCTGATACACAAACACATCTCGACTTGACTCATAAAAATCGTTAGCAATGTTGTTTAGCAACTACATTCTATTTGTGATCATAATAATTGTCGCGAACATAATCCAGCGCACAAAGGAGAGTGAAATGCAGGCCATCAAAGCGAATTTCCAATGCCATTGTGGCAAAGTGAAGGGTGTCATTGATTCGCCCTCTGCATTACGATTCGTCTGCTATAGTCGGGACTGTCGTGGGTACTACAACACCCTGAATAATCTTGCCTCTAAAGCAAAACTGGACTTTACCAAACCGGCAAAGTTAGATCCGTTCGGAGGCGCAGACTTCACACAAATCTATCCAAGCGAGATAAAAATTCTGGGAGGAAATGACCAGCTCGAGACGCGCCTCATTCGGAAGAAGTCGCCAATTCCTCGGACGTACGCAAGGTGAGAATTTGTGCTGTTGTTCGAATTTCGCTTTGGAGGTGCAGTTACATTAACGGAGATTCCTGCTTGTTCCAGGTGCTGCTACACCCCCCTCTTCTCTACTGGCAGCACAGGTGCGGCGCTGTTCAACGGCGCTCTCATATCCGCCGAAGAGCAGAAATGTGAAGTGAAGTATCGAATTTTAGGAAGGCAGGCACTTAAAGGAGACGGGTCCGTGAAGAAGCCTCCAATGAGCTTCTCTGTCCCATTCGGGTGGTTTTTCGAAATGCCAAAGCGTTGCCGCACTGATAAAGTCAGCCCGTCACCGGTCGAAATCAAGGAAGGTGCAGAAATTCCTGTGCTTGAAGGTTTCAAAGAGGGCTAATAAATGAATAGTACTGTGGATGGACACGGAGACATCCGGCAGAGAGATTGTTGTTGAGATAGTCTTGCATGATTTTGAGGCATAAAAAGGCATTTGCTATGTTGTTTTCGTAAACATCCTGTCCACTCCCAAGCACCATACTATTCTTATCATTTATCACTCGTCTCAGGCGCCTCATAGTCTGGGTTGTCCTTGAGGATGACGATGCCCTCCAGAACGCTGCTCACACTAAGAACTTCCTCGGTCCCTAACTCAGCCCGCTCTTTCGTGCTGATCAAGACGGGTGTCGTGTGTGTCTGGAATCCAGTGATAGTCTTTGGCTTGCCTGCCTGGCCAACCGTCTCCAGAGCTTGGCCTACACGGACTGTCACTGGCCTCCATGACAGATCCTCGTTCACAGTGATGAGCATTCGGGGGTTCATCGCACACGTGAGATAATAAAGGAGATAATGTGTCTTGTCGAGCAGCGTGCTCTTCAGGTCAAGACAGGCATATATCAATGTGAGGACGCCTCCAAGGGCTGGCCCACTCGTGATCATTCGGTCTGAATGCACAGGGTTGAGCGTTAGCAGCCCCTTGCCCATATGAAGCATAGCTTGTGCAATTCTGACACAAAATACATGACCAGCCTCCTTGCTGTAGAACTCGCTAAGCTGACGCAGGAGACCAGCAACTCGGGAATTGTTCGTACCCGCACTCGTCAACCCCATGGCTAGTATGGCGTTCTGTGAGATCTCCGCATCAGGATCATGTGACATTCTTGAAAGCTGATCGATGACGCTGAAGTCTGGGTTGGAAATGTTGAGCACACCAAGTGCGAGTGGAACAGCCCGTTTCACAGGTAGCTCGCAGTAGTGAAGCAGGTGCTCAAACGACCGGAGCGCCATCTCAGCCCCCACTTCCTCGCCCATGGTGATCAGACCAATTCCAATGACCGCTGCCATCTGATGCTCTGCATCCTCCTCAAGGTGCTCAGCACACTGATGAAGCATTTCCTGGACCTTCAACACGTTGCCACTGCCGGCATAGGCGCATGTTTCCAACACGATGGCAGCGAGCTTGGAAATCTTGTGCTCAATCGTTCTCAGCGCCTCAATCATGGCCTCAGCCTTCTCCATCTGGCCGAGGAAGAGCAGGCCAAGTCCAAGACAAAGAAATTTGGCGTGGGAGTGGTCCAGCTCCTCATCAGACGCCTCCATGAGCCTCTGTACAATCGTCCCACCGGCTGCATCGTCACACTTTCCGACATACAACATGCCCAAAGCCAAACCAGCCAGAGACACTTCCAACATGGTGGTTGGTCCCGAGTTTTCCTGCTCAACAATAGGTAGGAGCAGCTCCATTACATCCTCCCTGGCCGATCCCGCGTACGCGATCCCCAATCCGGTGCAAGCTGCGCACTTCATGATGTGAGACTCGCCATTGATGTGCTCGTCCAGCAAGGCAAGGGTGGGATCTGCATCATTACGCACTCCGCTGCTGAGGATCCCCACAGCGAGGGCAGCGCCAGCCTTAACATATTCCTCCGATGAGTACAAGAATTTGTCAATTTGCGCCAAGCCCTCCTCGACGTTCCATAGTTGGATCAGTCCAAGGGATGCCGATGCCGCCATCATGCCGTGATCTTTGTTCTTATACAACCATTCATTGTCCGGGGTCATGAGCTGGCGGCATAGCAAAGATGCCGACATGTGATTTGGCAATGAAAATTGATGAGCAACGGCCTGTAGATCAGCAACAAAGACTGCCCGGATGAGCACGACATACCTTGTCCTGCCCAAACCCAGCGTTAACAAACGCGTTCACGTAGGTGCTCGCCAGGTTGGCCCTCGCTGAGTCCACGGCAGCCCCCCCAGCGTCCCTCCTCCGCGAGAAGCCCCCAGTCTCAGCCAAGTGGCTCTTGTAGATGTCCTCGGGGGTCTTGGGGTCCATGACATCCAGGTCCTGCGCCACCTTCAGAAACTCCTCGCTCAGCTTCTCATTGCCAATGATCTCATTCAGTTCCTCCTCTTCCTCGTCATCCTCGACCTCGTGGTTGACGCGCTGCCGACCCAGGAGGAGGCACATCTGCCGCTTCATGAGGCGGTCTTCTGAGCATTTGGAGAGAAGGTCAGGGATTCGGTCGTCGGCACCCATGCGGAGGGCGACACGCAGGGCGTCGTAGAACTGGTTCTGTTTCAGGAACAGCTGGTAGGCCGACTCGAGGACCTCCTGTCAAATGTAAATCACCATATGAGACTTTCCTCGAAACAGTAACAAATCCAACTAGAATTGAGCGTCTCTCACCGAGTAATCGTCTGGGTCGCTCATGAAGTCCGCGGTCTTGATCAGGTACATGCACACCCTCCGATAGTTCCCCTCGTCGATGCTGTCCAATTCCAGCACCTTCCCCAGCCTCTGCACCTCGATCAGCAAGTCCACAGCCTCGGCCTCGGCGCTGTGCGAGACGTTGAACGGCACGACTACGTCGACCATCCCCAGCAGGTCCTCGAACGGGGCGTCCTCCTCGGGGTCCGCCCCTGCGAGTACGCGGGCCTGGTACTCCTGCCCGATCTCCCCCGCGAGGGATCGGACGAACTCATGCCCCCACGCGCCGAGATCGTCGTCGGACGCGAGGTCGGAGTCAAGGGCGCGGAGGGCAGTGTAGTCTTTGGTGCCCTTGAGCTTGAACTTGAGGGATTCGCGCTCGTCTAGAGGGAAGAGGTAGGAGGAGGATGCAGGCATTGTCAGGCGGGCGGGACGAGAAACCCAATGGCCGAGGCGATGATGACGGGATTATGAATCCTTTCTCCCGCCGAGTGACATGCCTTGATTTGGCACCAAGCAAACAAACCCCTGAGTGACTTTGGCAACAGCGACGCTCCTTCCGGCCGCTATGACCATGCATGTCGGTTCAACAGCCTCTTCCTGGACGCCCATTCAACAGATAAATCAGCGTCATTACGCCGCAAACGCATCCCTCCACCTGATTAAGAAACCCTAACGAATCTCTTTTCCCTTGCACAGTAGTAGACATGGCGAGTAGACCAAGCAGCAGTGGCCCCGCTGCGATTCTCAGGGGCGCCCATGATGCATATTATTCAGCGCGCAATGACACGAATGTCCCAGAGAAAGCCGACGCCCGCCGCTCCAAGGCAAGGAGTCCGACGCCACCCAGTCGCAACTCACCGTGTTTGCCCAGCGTCATCGCGAGCACCGCCAGCACGTCCCCCAGCCGCGCCCTCAGGAACAGCACCTCCTTGTCCGCCGTCTCCTCCCCCACGATGCTCCCGTAATACTCCTTCAAAACGTCGAACTTCGGCCGCAAGAACTTGAGCGGCTTCGGCACGCTCGTCATGCTGCTCGTCGCGCTCCGCAGCTCCGTCACGATGACGTCGAGGGCCTTGAGGCGCAGGGGGACCGTGACCGACGCCTCGTTCCCCTCGTTGATCACCGTCGAGACGCACGTCTCGAGGCGCTCCTTGAGCTCCCGGTCCTCCTCGGACATGGCGTTGTCGTCGTCGACGATGTCGTCGGACTTGGCCTTGTCCTTCTTCTTCTTCTCTCCGTCCTTCTTCTTCGCGTGGCCGTTCGCAGTCTCGGCCACGAGCTCCACCGGCTTGTCGTCGTCCTTGGGCGCCATGGCTGCGGACTGCGTCGGGTTTTTCGGCGGAAGCTGCTGCGTAGGGGTGGGCGCCGTCGTCGAGGGAGACTGTCCGGGGAGGGCGAGAGGAATCGGAGCGCGGGGGGCGCGGCGGGGGCGAGAGGGGACTAGGGGAGGCTAAGGCGTTCGGTCAAAAGTGAGGGCCAATCGATCCGTTGCGCGCCATGGTTGGCGGTCCTCGTTGTGGTCGATATGTTATGTTTCAATGCTTTCTGAAAAATCTGACATTTGAGATAAAAGTTAATAAAAATTATTTTTTGACGTCATACAGATAACTTTATGATATTTAAAAAAGACTTGAATAGGTAAAGTTTCCTATGTTAGAGATATTTTAATATTCCCGTGGGTATTATACGAAAATAATATTTAGAGAGATATTTCAAGCGAGAATTCGTTTATGCAATGTAACCCCTTTGTTCGTCGGCGGCTTTCATTGGGTTTCGATAGATTTGATTTCCTTGTGTCCTTTTCAGTGTCCGAAAATCTAAGCAAATATCCGAAACGGACGTAAGCTTAACGTCGATGCTCCCCCAGAGCAAGAAGTCCCACAGTATGTGTAGGATAGGGGAATCTACATAGAGATACCAGTTGGCATTCACGGCAGTTAACCAGCCAACATGCCATAGGTAGGTATGTACAACTTCTAAGAGGGATGTCAAATATAAGGAATGATGGTGCATCATAATCTAACTACATGAGGTGCCAATTGATCGAGATTGATCTATTGTTTTTCGTAGTTAATGTGGTGCATTTTCTACTTGTGACGTCAAAATGCTGTGGAAAAATAATGGAGTCGTTTCGTTTGAATGTGAAGGGATCTGAAGGTGTTTGTGTTTATAGATTGTCATGTTCAACTCAAGAAGAATGATAGTATGACAACCACGGATGAAATAAAGGGAGATATGTGATCAGTTAGATACTTAGATTTCGGTAAAATCAAAACTTATTGAGCATCCAAAAAAAATATCACATGTGTAATCCAATGGTGAAGTGGTATTGGAATGTGTTTGAAACTTTGTCTTTATGTTTCAGCACATTGTCTTTTCAGCTGGAACTCAAACAGAATATACCTATAGAGTCACCGAGGCACAGGTCCAACCTAGTAGCTGAAATCAACGACAGATGCCAATGGATCGTCCCACAATGGTGAGCAATTTGTGAGATAGGACTATCTCTGGTGGCAATAGTTGCATGTCGTTGCAGTGGAAAGTATGAGCTCCTCAATGACAATCACCTATTCTTGTCGGTATTTAATCATGGTGTGTGGCTTTCATAATCAATGTGTCGCCACATAGTCACGATTATTGTCATATTACAAGAAGGGTATCATCTTCTTTCTAATGTACTTCAAGTGACATGGATTGGGGTGTGATAATTAATTTGAGGTTAGTCCTGAAGCTTTATGAAACTTAAGAATACCTAGAGGTTACTGAGGAACACCACAAATGTTTCGTGCATATCTTCAGTCCAATATCATAATATCTTATTTCCTCTATCGGTACACGCATCTTGACACTATTATCGCAATTGATATTACAAGACATGATGTGGTTTTGAGCATTATGATGAAGTGTGCAGCAAATGAAAATGACGATAGACTTGAGCTCACACATAATGAGCTGAGAGATACCTTGTACCTCCACATGGAACCTTAAAATAGATCATACACTCCTCCCGTGCACCCAGTCACCGTGCTGCAACTGTGGGGAATTTTGTAGTCATTTCCATTCTAGGTTGCGGATTGTTTTGTATTTCCCCCTCTGTACCGTTAAAACGACTATTTTCGACGGACAGACCAAACCCATTAAAAATCTCGTTTCGTCAAGTCATGATATACTAATTCCTACATACATTATCGGTGCGCCGTCACCCTATGTAACGGAGGTAAATGAAAGATTTTTTTTGAATAGTTTTTAATAACACAGTAACACTTCGCCCTTTATCGTACATTTATTGTTATAACAAAACAAGACCTCACAACGACGTATCTGCCAACATCTGCGCCAATGACGGTATCCTTCTGAGATTGAGACCGGCATCTGCTATTTCGTCTGATTGGACAGTGAAAATAACAAATAAAATATGTTCCTCTGGCATTGTAAAACGCGTCTCGACGAGACGATTCCAACAGTAGGTATATATGGCACATTTTTATTGATTGAAAACTCACAATAATCGGTCTAAAAAACCAAAGAGAGTTGTTTTAACGACACAGAGGGAGTAGCCATTTTCATTCTAGGTTTTTTGGATTCTCGTCCTCATAGACCTCAGCTCTTTGTGGAGCATTCAGGCAGTGTTGGATTATATTCCACTTCTTCTTGAAATATTGGAACCTCAAGATTTCCAAACCAAAGCTATTATTAAAAATTCCACCTCTTTTGGAAAATTGCTAGTTTGTTGGTGATTCGTCAAAAGAGAGTGGCTTGTTTAGCCAATATATTGTCATTTGTTGCAGGAATAAAAAGTTTAATGTCAGATAACAGAACCAGATTTTTCAAGGCTACCAAGTATTGAGTTGTACGTTTTGCATAAACATATAACGTTGTTTCTTGACTTTCTACATTTCTGTTGATCCACCCCCAAATCAATTGATATTTTTCAATTTTTATGGAAATAAACACCATTTCGTGTACCGGCTATCACAATGAGTTTGGGGGGGGGGGGGGGGGGGCTTAAGCTTCATGATGATCAGCATACCTAGTTAGTGTTGACTTAGTGTCACCATTCATGGATATTGAACTTATACTAATTTCTTTGTGTTTTGGTTTGCATTCGTTGTTTGGTTTTTCTTACGCCCGTCATCATGGTCTGGTGGCTACTAGCAAAGCTTACTGGGTTGTACTATTAGAATCAATGTCTTTCGCACACCTGATGTTTTTTGACTTGGTATCATCTCATTAAAGACCTCAGACCCATTTATGTTACTGGTCTGCATTTGCATGCCTCCTTTTGGACAGCAGTTAGAACACGGCATCATTAGTGGATGTGGCTCTCCTCTTGGGGGGGGCTTATTGAGTCAGTGATGATATCCAAGCCAAGGGATTGGAGGGGTCGACTTTCAATTATCGATACACAATCAACATACTAACATAGTTTTCACAAAGGAAGCTGTGTTGGGATGAAGTACATCTCTTCATCTTGGGTGGTAGTTTCTTGTAGCACTCAACATACCCATAAGCTAGTTCAGCTTCTATGATTCAATATCTTGAATATTAAAACAGTAAGTTGTGGTCCTGACCTGGATACATACATTGTGTTTATCGTTTATCACAGAAGAGAGTTACTTTGTCAGCAACCAAAGCTACTCAGTTAGTTGTGCCTATGGCAACCTTACCCTGACCTCCTTGTGTGTGGGATTGTTAGCCCTTATTCTTAATACAGAGGGGGTCCACAATAGACCAATTTTTCAATATGGTCAAATGTCATTTCTAATAGTCCTGAGTCCTCCTACTAGTTGTATATGACTCTGATAAGAAGCCTGGTCAAATAAAACCGTGGGAAATTTCACCATATTGTACCTGTAATGTTTTTTGTGTTTGTCTCGGTCACCAGCAGTTGGAGCCTATGTTGACCAGGTAATTTCATTATGGTGCGAATTTCTTACAATCAAGAACAAACCACATGGACAAAAATTGTCAAATTATTGTTCCTATTTCGTGGACAAAACATGGAAATGTTTAGGTCCTAGTGACTGGAAAGTAAAAGTAGTAGTTTCGGCAATTTAAACCAGTCAGATTTCTTAGTTTTTGAGAAGAAACCTAATTTTCCTCAGCTTCAATCACCGTTATTATGTTTACTTTTTTGCTCTGATTTTCTTGGCACATCTTTACAATATCTGTTAAGACACAATAGAGAATTATCAATATCATGGCATGGACATATCTTTGTTTTGAGTGAGAAGGGAAGCGGCTTGAGACATGCTCAATAAGAGAGGTTGGGATTCCATCCAGTGATATCCTCCTCAGGCAGGCACAACTTAAAAATTCTTTCCCTATCCAGGACCACAAAACTGGGAGTGTGGATCCCTGGCCGTTTTTTGGCCTCGTCAATGATCACTACATAACAAAATCAAACAGCAACCATGTACATCCCTTGTTTATCCCTCCCCAAAACCTTGACATTTGCCATCTTTTTGCCAAATTCATGCAAGTATGAAGATGATACTTACGTCCCCTTAGGGACGAATTTGGCACCCCCACAGGAAAATGATTTTTAAGACTGGGTCTGTCAACCCGATTGTTTACCTATTTTTTGCCGATCCTATTTTTTAAGGTTAAGAAATGACTGACAATGACAGGATAGGGCTAAAAAATAGGATAAAAAATGTGCAAAAAACCTCCGTAGTTATGTAGTGTAGATATGAGGGTTTTCGATCCTATTTGTTCCCCTATTTTTTCCTGTCCATCGTCCATTGGCAAGTTAACATTGACATTTTGGGCGCCGTGCCGAGCTGATGGGCATGATATTGATTGCAGGGAGAGCGGGCTCGTTTATCTTGACAAAATTGGGAGCTTTATTGTTGACATTCCTGCCCCGATCTACGCTGCTCCCTGGTACACACCCCCACGCTGCCATTATCACTACTGATGTCACCGCTATCCTCGGCGGCTCCATTGATCAGCGACATGATCACCAGCTTCAAAAGAAGGGCAATCCCATCATATCGGCCAGATGACATCACATGCAGGGGGTCAGATGGGCGATTTGTCCTCTACATAACTTAATTGTGTCATCATTAAGCGTCCCAATTTGCGTCTGTTCTGTCAACGAAAATGTTCCTAAAACCACAGAGACAGGATCACTGCAAAAAAATAGGACCGCAAATGTGTCTGACAGTCTGTCAATTGGACGTGATGTCTCGCTAGAGGATGAGGCCCATAAAACAAAAGCGCAGGAATAAAGATAATGGAAATGCTCAAATTACATAGGAGTGGTGGACAACCTCTAGTGTGGCCCAATGCAAGAAATGACAGTAAGTACCAAAGTTAAGGCTTAAATATCTTCCTCTGATATCAGTTACCACCAGATAGGGTTTAGAACGGAGAGCATCGCGAGCCTCGCCAAAGTCGGGTGCATGACTCTGCCAGACTGGTTCACCAACGGAGACTTGGGAGAAACGGACAGGGAGATGGGCCCGCGAGTAGGCACCCTGCGCCGAGCTAGAAGAACGGAGGGCAGGAAGGGAGAAATCCCACACCTGTCTCTCGCCAAACGAGCCCGTCAGGGGGACGCCGGCCAGGTCATGGCGAGCGTCAACACAGTCATGATCTCGCCGGTCAAGGGAGCCGAGCGAATGGACGAACGTTGTGAGACGATCCCATTTGACCCATAGGCGCTCGCGGACAAGAAAATTGACAGGCTCAAGGGGCTGATTGAGGGGGCATAAGTACGAGAACAAGGTAATAGCCAACTGCATGATAGCGTATGTGGCCAAAAGCCCATACATGCTCACATTGTCCGAGCAACTTCAGGGCTACCTCGAAAACGAGGTGATCCGCACACTGACCGAGTGCGGTGAGTATGGTAGCGAATGGCGAAGAGGAGAAAGGTGCCTGTGCGTCTTCTGTGAAGGCATGCAAGGCCTCTACAGGAGAACCGTGACGCTCATCAAGCTGTGCGCGCACGACAGCTGGCAGCCTCGATTGGTGAAGTGGTTAAGCCGAACGAGTCTTGGAAGATGGCCCCGGGT
>JALLPA010000166.1:0-18953 GCA_036939895.1 Thalassiosira exigua
ATAGAAGGGTTTAAACATGAAGTTCCGGCTTTGAAGTCTGCCATCTATGCAAGGTCGGGCCCACGAGGGCGGCGCCCACCGTAGGCACAAAATTTGCCCACTAAATCCGCTGCTCTAGTCGCCGCCCGCCGCCCGCCGCCCGCGCGCCGCCCGCCACCATAGGTATCGTACCATCGCCGCCGCCATCCTCGACGACGATTCGGAACATACAGGACAACCATGGCGAACGGCAAGAGGAACAGGAGGCGGAACAAACGCAACGGCCACGGCGGCCGAGCCGCTCCCGACGCGCCCCTGTTCGCGTCGGCGTCCGCTCCGGCCCCGCTCGCGGCCCCGGCCCCGGCCCCGGCTCCGGCTCCGTCGGCAATGACGCCGCCGCCGTCGCCGTCGCCGACTCCTCCTCCGTCGAAGAAGCCTCCGGCGCTCGGACCGCCCCCTCCCTCGGGGAGGAGCGACGTCGACGACGACGAGGCGGGAGACGACGACTCCGAGGACGACTCCGACGGCGACGACGGGACCTCCTCCCGCTCGTCGTCCGACGGACGCTGCGACTCCGGCGGCTCTTCCCTCCCTCCCCTGGCCCGGCGGGACGATTCTTCCTCCTCCTCCTCGTCGTCGTCCGAGGAGCCGGCGGGAGGAGCGGCGGCGCCGTCCCCGTCCCCGTCCTCGCCGCCGTCCTCGGGCGGAGGCGGCGGCGTGCCGAGGACGGTCCGGTGCGATTCCGGGTCGTCCGCTTCGTCCTCCTCCTCCTCCTCATCCTCGGAGAGGACGAGCGACAACGACGACGAGGACGAGGACGAGTATCTACTGAGCGAGGACGACATCGAAGGCGAGGACGTCGAGGACGGCGACGCGCTTCCCGCGGACGGCGAAGAAGAAGACGACGACGATTCCGCGGGCGGGATGCCGGCGTTGGTGGTGAGTTTTCCCTCCGAAGATACCGGGCAGATGCCAGCGCGCTAGCTTCGTCCGTTCGTTCGCTTCGTTCGTTCGAACCCCCTTCCTTCGCTCAGCTCCTTTCGCCTATCGATCCTTCGTTCCTCTCCGTCGACCGCCGCGCGCAGCAAAGGGACGAATCCTCCCAGTCGTCCAACGATTCGTCCACCTCCATGCCCCAGCTCGTGGTGAGTGCGTGAAGAAGAGGAAGGAGGAGAGGAATGCGCACCCTTCGTTCGCTTCGTTTCGTCGCATGCCGTTGCATCGGCCCTTGCGCGGGATGCCCAAACGCGATAACTTATTGATGGGAGCCGACGCGACGCTTCGCTCACGCTTCGTCCGTGCTTCGCGAAGAACCGGGGGAACGAAAAGCAGGGGTCGTCGCAGGAGCGGCAGAAGGTCGAGCCGCAGAAACGCCAGATGCAACAGCGGCTTCGCGTCCACGAGGAGCGACGGCAGATCCGAGACCGAGGCCGAGACCGGGACGACCTCCAGCGGGAGCCCCAGCCGCTCCCGGCCCGGCCCGCGACGACCGGGACGCCGTCGTCCTCGCCCGGCGGCAAGGCGGCCAAGAAGAAGAAGAAGAAGAAGAAAAAGAAGAAGAAGGGGGGCAACAAGGGCGCGGGAGGAGGAGGAGGATCGGAGAACGGCAACGGCGGCAGCGACGCCCAAGACGGCGGCGTCGAGGGATCGGGAGGATCCTCCTCCTCTCCCGAGTCGGCCGTCGACGCGGCCGCCGTGCGACGCCTCCTCGCCGCGTACGACATCGACGATCGACACGAGGCCGAGGTCCGCGCCGCCCTCGCGAAGCCGTCGTCGTCGTCGTCGTCGACGAAAACGACGACGTCCGGCTTCCTC
The DNA here is from genome assembly GCA_036939895.1 of Thalassiosira exigua. Taxonomy (NCBI): domain Eukaryota; phylum Bacillariophyta; class Thalassiosirophyceae; order Thalassiosirales; family Thalassiosiraceae; genus Thalassiosira; species Thalassiosira exigua. The sequence goes on from JALLPA010000166.1 coordinate 1,795, forward strand.
GCGGGTCCCCAGCGCGCCGAGCGGCGGTTCCTCCTCGAGCTCGCGCGGGGGCGCCTCCGCGCCCTCGCCGCGCTGCATCGCGTCGCGACGCCCGGCGTCCCCCGGCCGGCCTTCGACCTGGGCGGCGGCGACGATCGGGACGCGACCGCCGCCGCCGCCGGAGGCTTCCTCGACGACCTGTTCCTCCGTCCCGGAGGCGGCGGCGACGGCGACGGCGGGGAGCGGGGGCCGCTGTGGACGCTCCTCGACGAGGCCGCGACCGCGCCCGTCCTCGAGGGGATCCTCGCGTCGCCCGCCGCCGTCGGGGCGGGGACCCGCGCGTGGTTCCGCGCGCGCGCCGGCGACGCCCTCGAAGCGCTCGTCCGCCCGGCGGTCCGGAAGGAGGACGTCGCCGTCCTCCTCGAAGCGCGGGTCCGGCTGAGCTGTCGCTCGGTCGCCGCCCTCTTCTCGCACCTTCCCAAGGGACGGGGGCATCAGTTCAACAACCGCGCCGCGAGGACGCTGTGCGAGCGATGCGCGCTCGTCATGGAAAGCCCGGGGGACTTCAAGCTCGTCATGGACGCCGTCTCCGACGCCGTGGGCAAGGTACGTCGACGGACGCGCTGCGAAGGTGTTGATAAGTCCGAAATCATTGACTCACAATGCGCCGCAAACACATCGCGCCCGTTGCCCGAACGAACTCGACTCGCCCGCTCGAAGAAAGGGAGGGCGGACGTGGACCACGCCCTCAAGAAGGCGAAGGCGGAGATGCACAAGTCCAAGGGCAACAAGGGGCGGGCGTCGCCGGAAAAGAAGGCCGCCGCGGCGGCCGCGGCGGGCGCGACCGCCGCCGAAGCCGCGAAGGCGAAGGACGCCGCCGCCGCCGCCGCCGCCGCGAAGGAAGGCCTCAAGGCCAAGAAGGCCCAGGAAGAGGCCGAGAAGAAGCTCGCCGCGATGAAGCTGAAAGCCCACATGATCCCGCCGGCGCTCAAGTGGTACGGCGAGCTCCTCGAGGAGCTCCAGGCCAAGGCGAGGTCCGTGGTCGACGGCGGCAACGATGGGGACTCGGACGGGACCGACGCCGAGGACGAGAAGAAGTGCGACGACGACGACCACCGCCGCGGCGACGCCGAGGGCCGAGGCGCCGACGGCGGCGGCGCGGCGCCCTTACGCGAGCCTCGGCGCGCTTCCGCCCTCACGCCCGATCAGGTCGTCGAGAAATTGACCGCCTGCGACACCGAGGACGCCCTGGCGGACGTCGAGCGCGGGATCGACGTCTTCCGGTGGGAGGGCGCGTCGTGCTGGACGATCGACATCACCGAGCAGGCGCACAAGTGGTTCCGCAGGCACGTCCGGAAGGATCGGGCGCTGTGCGAGCGCATCCTTCGGCGGTTGACGATGCTGAGCACCGGGAGGTGAGGCCGGTTGCGGCTAGATGGGGGATCGCAGTGGTTTGCGTGCGTCACCGACTGCTCGTCATATTCTAACGCTCCGACTCGTCGAACCTCCCGTCTCGTAGGTGGCCCTACGTGCTGTGCAAGCCGCTGAAGAACAAGCAGCTCGGTGGCACCGGGAAGAAGATTGCCCTGTACGAGACGAAGATAGACTCCGCGAGCCGAATCATCTGGGAGGTGGCCAACGCCTTCTCCCCTCGCAGATCGAGACTGGATCAAAACTTTTGCGAACAGTGAGTTGAGTCGCTCTGAGTATTCGTTTCTTCCGCTCTCTTATTCCTCAGCGCTCATACCTTCTCTCAGGGTGATTCGCGTGTGGGACATCGTTTTGGACCACGACAGTAAGATCCTGCTTCCTTGGAATAAGTACTTGCTCGGCCTTCGTCATCACCTCACGTTGCCATGATTCGCCTTGCAGATTTGTCGCGTGCGATCGATCATACGATCGAACGAATTGAGAAGAGCATTGAGAGAGGAGAAACGTGTGCGATTTACGCCGAGATCGACAAGTCTCGCGTCGGAGGCCCTCGTGATGAGGAAAAATCCAGCCCGAGCCAGGTCGGCGCAAACAATGGGGTCACGAAAATCCCTCGCGTGTTCCCGATGAGCAATCATTTCGTAGGCTCCGTGAGTGAACAAACTCCGAAGGGCAGGTCTAGGCATTTCCCACCAGCTAGCGACGATCCCCGCCAGTACACGCTCCTGAAATTCTACGAGCTGAACGCAGGGGCGATCAAAATTCTCCTTGATAGCCAAGACGAAAACATGGACCTTCCTTTTACGCCGGGACCCAAGGTCAGTCTCATCCTCAGCGCTCAGTCTTGCGGAATCCGCCGTTGCAAATTGATATCATCACCGCATACTCACCCATTTTTCGACTCGATAGGAGCACGAAATCATCCACTATCAGTCCGACCCTCAGCGCTCAATTTTGCTCATGGGACGCAGGTATGAATCTTACTGTCTATTGTAGTTAGCTGTTGATAAGCTGTTACGAGCCGAATCTCATCGAAACGTTCTCACTGCAGTGGTACTGGCAAAACAACGTGAGTGTTGTTCACTGTTTTTGATATTCAAGTAATCAAAGTTCGTACCGCGCTTAACCGCACTTTATCTCCAGGTGCCTTGTCTTTCGAATGTGGGCCCAGTATGCCGAGTACGCCGATGGACGCCGTGGTACTCGTCCGCGTCAGCTGTTCTTGACAAAGAACGAAGTCCTCTGCCGCGAAGTGATGCGCTCGTTCAACAATATGGTGAGTCTCGATGCGATGATGCCTCGCCTCTTCCTGCGTGGAGCTGACGGATTTTGCCTTATTTAGGGTCTGGCCTGGAGAAGGCGACAGGAACCGAATGCCCGCATTGCGGAAATCCAATCAGAAGAACGGCCGAAGTTTCTAACGTCTAGCGAATGGCTTGATGCCCTCGGTAAGAATGGGATGCAGATTCAACTCAGCCACTGACTTTCTCGACCCGTTGGCAACTCTTTCAACATCACTGTTATCTCACAACACAAAACCGCCTACTTTCATGTCGGCGACGATATCAGACGTTGAGCTTCCTGGGGAGTCCTTCTTCACAAAATACGAGCTCAAGCAACGGCTTGATAGTCGCAAGCACAAAGATTCAGTCACCAGGGGTATCGAGGCATGGTTGTCTGAAGAGAACGTAGACGAAAGCACAGTTGGCTTGGCATTTCGCGAAGAAATGACATACGCCTCATTTTCTAAACTCTGGAGAAAGATCAAGTCCGGCACTGGATCTCAAATGGACTGCACAGTCGTCTGGAGAGAGATTAAGAGTTTCATTAAGGGTAGCACTGCAGCACTGCAAATCGGTAGCAAAGAAAGGTCTTTGCCCGAGAATCGATTTTTGACCCTCGACGAGTATCTAGCTCTGCGTAAGTCGCCTGCAATTAGTTTCACCTTCAATTGCCAAGTTCTCGTAACAGATTCGTCCCAACTGCCTCGTACCATTAGCCCGTAAGCAGTCAAGAATGGACGAGGTACAAAGGCGCGAAGTGTACGATCTCTTTTTGAACTATGAAAAACTGAAAAGGGATGGCCGTTACTATGATGAATGTGATCTTGTCTACAACGTGAGTTGGGCAGGGCTACCTTTTTTTTAATGTAATGTCTACCTCTGGCTAAACTTTCGGATGCTCCGACCACTCGGTCACAGCTTGCTGGTAGGATTTCTGGTTTGGATCAGCACATCCTAGATAAGATGGCAACAGACAGTTTGCTACCCGTCGACTCCATTTTTTGCGACGAGGTCCAAGATTTCACCCAAGCTGAGCTGTATCTTCTGGCCAAGCTTTGTAGAGACCCAAACAGTAAGTTGTTTCCATTCATATCCTGGCGCAGACCCGTAATGTAAAGCACTCACTTCGATGCGTATTGTTTGCAGATCTCTTCCTTGCCGGAGATACTGCACAGGTAATTATTTAATTGTAATACGTACGAACGTGTGCGATTTACGCCATCCCCTCTTTCTGACATCATGAGTTTCTTTCCACAGAGCATTGCTGTTGGAGTTGATTTCAGGTTCACAGGTAACTTTTTGACAACCAGTTGTTGCAATAGTCATCTTTTGGATGTAAGCCTCTCAATTTTTGAGTTCCTCTCACCTACTAAAGATGTCAGGCAAACCTTCTATCGTAGCTTCGATGGGATTGAGCCCAAGCTACTCCAGCTCTCCCACAACTATCGTTCACATGCCGGTATATTGCAGCTGGCAGCATGTGTTGTTGAGCTCTTGTACCACTTCTTTGGTAACAGTTTGGACAAACTCCCTCCCGATCTGGGCCTCTTCTCTGGGCCGAAGCCTGTCATCATGGATGTCGCGAGCACACAGGAACTGGTCCTCATGCTTCAGGGGGCAAAACGCTCTTCCCGAATTGAATTTGGCGCCCATCAAGTTGTTATCGTGAGGTCGGAAGAGGCCAAGAGGACCCTTCCTGACGAGTTCGGCATCGACCCTGACTGGGTTATGACTGTTCAAGAATCCAAGGGCCTCGAGTTTGACGATGTGCTCCTTTATAACTTCTTTTCTGACAGTCCCGTAGAGGACTTATGGAGAGTCGTTTCGGGATATTCCGAGAAGGACATTGCCGCATACTACGCCGATGCAACGGTGGCTGCATCTGGAGTGCAGAAATATGATTGGGAAAGCCCACTCTTGACCGGAACGAGGGATCTGGAATTCAACGCAGACAAGCACAAGATACTCGAGACTGAGCTCAAGATGCTCTACACTGCCATTACAAGAGCAAGGGTGGTAAGTGCAGCGCTCGGCTCGTCCTTATCACCTCGCGCCTCCGTTCCTCATGTCCACGCCTACGAATCCCCAACCCTCAGAACATCTTCATCGCAGAAACGAGTCTCGAATCTAGCAGACCAATGTTCAATTACTTCCAGAGACGGGCGGTCGTTGACGTCGTGAGCACCGAAGGTTCAGAAGAAGAAGGACTATCTGGTGTGCGAGTTTTCGGTGCGAGAAACACAGTGGAGGATTGGAAAAACAGAGGCGAATATTACCTTCGGTCGGCCGAAGGTGAACGGCAGACTGGATGCTTGCGACTTGCAGCCAAATGCTTTGACAAAGGTGAGTTTGCTCGTGCTACGCTTTTGTGTTTCCTCCATATATTGCAATGCCGTCCTTACGAGTAAGTCTGGAAACTTGGACAAAGCCGGGGAACCAAAGCGTAGGGACTATGCGTTAGCATTTCTCTCTTTTACGGAGATTGAAGAGCAGGATCCATCTAAGCTACGGGGAAATCGTGGTGTTGAGCTAAGGCAAAAGCTGTACACCATCACCGAGCAGCTCCTTGAGGCAAGGGACGTTGGATTCCTTGACAAGGCCGCTCTTTGTTTGCTACGTACAGGTGAACAAGAAGAGTACACCGCTGAGTTATTTGAGCTCTACGCACGTCTGTGTTACACTCAAAGAATTTGCGACGAGAACGGGAACGTATCATTGCCCATGGCCACATCACATCATGAGCGCACGTACTTCCATTTTGCTGCAAAATTGTTTGCCAAGTGCTCAGAGCAACGGGGTCTAGTGAAGTTTGAGCACTCTCTCTCTGCCTTCAGGAATTACGTCTGCGCCGGCATTTATGACGCTGCCGCAAAGCTCATTGACTCTGGAGCATTGCCTATCAACGACAATGTCAGCTTTCAAAAACTCTACCAGTTCTGCATCAATCGGGCGTCACCCACTGATCCAACTGCCGTCTTCCGCAAGGAATTCAAGGGCCGCAGTGACGGGTGCCTCTGCATCATCAATGCTGTGAAAAAAGTAGCAAGCCAACTTTGATCTTTGATCGAAGGGCTCTGATGTGGTATTCCGGACATGGCCAGCAACATCAAGCGCAGCTCGACTGATTTCATATTTTCATTCATTTCATCAAGGATGGTCCGCATCATTTTCATGCACAATGATAGCAATATATCCCACATGTTACTTCGCTACACAAACCAACTGCCTCTGCTAGGCCTGCCAACATTGCGTGGAGCAATTTGGCCATGGATTTGCCTTCAGTAGAGCAAAACTAAGCAGTAACTGGACCAATTAGTCTCACCTCTCTCTAATAAGGACACGCAGTTGAGGCATTACTTTAGTGGAAGTAAAACGAAGCGACCGCACTGGCATGGACTATTTCTTGTCGCTGTCTACCTGCCTAATGATGACAAGTCAGTGTCGAACTTGAAGGATAAAAGGCTCCAAGACGAAGAACTGTTGGTGAATACCCCAAGCCCATCACAAACGAAACGTCCCATAAGTTGGAGGTGTGAGGGCAGCAGTATTAGATTGCCCGGATTTCCACCACAGAAATGAACCAATAGAACAGCCAGAAGACCAAGGCCCAGGCGGGAGAATACTTCCATTTCTATCTATTGAGGCAATATCTCAAGTATCGCCACAAATTAGGTCGAAGCAGGTGACATATCCATGGCCAAACATACGAGAGAATGGAGCCAGCACCAAAGGACCCTTTGAACCGATGGGTCAATGTTTGAACCGATCAGTAAGGGGTGCCGTTGCTTGATCCCCTCAAACACACTGGAGTGACAGCCAAGCCAACCGAGGAAGGGAAGCATTCATTCCAACAGTACTGATCCGTCATGAGGATCCGAACAGTATGTCTCAATCCCAATCCACGCTCTCCTTGACGATCCCCTTCTCCGCCGCCTCCTTCGCCGCCCGCTCCTCCATGAGCGCCTCGTGCTTCGTCCGGCGCGCGCGGTTCAGCCGGTACCTCCTCCCCATCTCCAGCAGCGCCAGGTCGGCCTGCTGCTCGGACGCCACCTCCACGAACGCGAAGGTGCTGTTCGTCTGGACGCTGACCAGCACCGCGCCGGACGGTCCGCCGTACTTGCGGAAGGCGCGCTCGAGCTCGGCCCGGCGCAGGTCGACCTCCGGCTCGCTCCGCAGCTTGGGCAGTCCGCTGACGAAGAGCTTGCGCGGGTGCACGGCGCTGTAGATGTTCGCTCCCGCCACGCCGCTTAGGTCCGCCGTGGCCATGCTCGGCTTGCTTCCCCACCAAACGTGGTAGACAGTCCAATTTTTGGGGTTGGAGTAAGCGTCCGAGCTGGGGAATTGGAGGGAGAGGGATCCCTTCCCCTTGGGGAGGACGGTCCGGTGCTCGAGGCGGGCGCAGTGCTGCCCCTCGACGAAGATGTCGAATCCCTTGTCGTTGATCTGCAAGACGAGGGTGCAGGAGTGCACGCCGGACATGAGAGGCAGCGTGGAGAGCGGGACGGAGATGTCGTTTCCCCAAATGGTCTCCTTGCGATCGTTGATGACGAGCTGTCCCTTGAAGTGACGGGGGTTGAAGTGGAAGAGTATGTCGTTGTAGTTGTCGTTGTTCCTCTGTGCGATGTTGATGCTGAAGCGCTTGGATTCCTGGGGCGCGTGGAACTTGATCGCCAGCGTGTTGTTCCCCCCGCTGCCCGGCGCGGCGTCGAAGTCCGCCAGCTCCAGCTCGAGGCATCCGTCCAGGAAGTCGGCGGGGGCGTCGGGCGGGACCCACGGCCGGTGGTTGTCGTCCGGGAAGAGCACCGAGCCGTCGAGGGAGGCCTTGCCCATGCCGAGCTTCTTCGAGAAGTCGTGGACGGGCGTGGCGCCGCCGTCCAGGTTGGCGATGAGGCTCGGCTCCGGCTTCTTCTCGTCCCAGGGATTGCCCGCGTCCGCCCGCCGCTTCTTCTTGATGGACGGGCCCGCCATGGCCGCGGAGCCGAGCCGATCGTCGTCTTCCTCGTCGTAATCGTCCTCCTCGTCGTGTTCGCCGTCGCCTAGCGGTCGCTTTTTCCCGTTCCCGCCCTCGCCCGCGTCGCCCATCAGCTCCCGGCGCATGGCCTCGCGCTCCTCTCGGGCGGCCTCCTTCTCCGCCTTCTTCTTGTTCTTCTTCGAGACGTCCTTCCGAAGCTGAGATATTTCCCGATCGCGCTTGCGCCGACGCGCGGCGGCCTCCTCGTCCTCGCCCTCGGATCCGTCGTCGTCGTCGTCGCGGTGCTCGTCGTCGGCGTCGGCCCTGCGCTTGCCATCCTTCGCCTTCGCCCCCTCGTCGCCGTCCCCGGCCTCGTCGTCGCTCCCCCGGCCTTCCGCCCGCTCCCGCTCTCGCACCTTGGCGCGATATCGCTCGTCGGCCTCGTCCAGCCGCCGCTTGGCCTCCTCGGCCTTGAGCCGGGCGGCCTCCTTCTCGTAGTGCCGGATCCGCTCGTAGGTGTCGAGGAGGGCGCGCTCGTTCGGCGTCAGGGGCTCCAGGAACGCGGCGTAGGAGGCACCGGAGGGGAGGGTGATGATCTTGGACGCGGAGGGCGACGCCGACGCCGCGCTAGCGGCGGCGGCGGTCCCGTCGTCCTGGGCGGCGGCACCGGAGCTCATGGTCGCGCAAGGTCGCGCATGTTGTGTGCTCAGATGAAGGGGTTCACTACGATACTGAATTATCTTATGATATTATGGAGACGATCGGCACGATAAATTTATCGTGAAACCTGGTGAAACGTCATAAATGATGGTGGAATTCTTTATGACTATTGATTTAGCGGCTATTGTTTTCAATGTTTTAGTATTTTTAAAAGAACGATGAAGCCTTTCTAGAGCACAGATTTTCTATGAAATCTAAAAACCTAGCAACCCTTAAACTCAATGAGTAAATCGCCAAAATATCAATGGCTATTGACTACAAGTTTCGGGTCAATTGAAATTTCAACGGGGTGTAAATATTTTGTAACGGGTAAAATCGCTGCTAGCGTCCTATGAAAAAAATAACGTTGAAAAATCCTTATCGCCTTTTTCTACGTAATCAATCTTGTAGTAATCAGTACTCGGAATCGCGAATCCATCCAGTCCTCTCCTACCACGGACAGCTCCTACCTAGATATCCCACCAGTCGTCGGCCCCGGCCGCCCGCCCGCCGCCCGCCCGCCCACATACACACCGCCGTTATTGCCGTCGCCGTCGCGGCGGCTCATTCTTTTCCCCTACCGCACGCCCCCACCTCCCCTTCCTCGTCCGGTCGTCCTACGCCGTCGTCCGCGGTCGAGGAGGTCCCCCCCCGGGCCCCCTCGATGTGTTGAGGTCGGAGTGGCGCTGGCGGTGACGCGACGCGCCTCGTCTGCTCGGCTCTTGGTTGCGACCGTCAACCCTGTTCGCCAGGCAAACCTCTTGGGACACAAGATAATATCGCAATCATGACGGAGACTGAGTTCGAGCCACCTTCATCGCCCCCCGCGGCAATGGCGGAAGGAGATAAATTCCTCCCCGGCGAGGAAGCCCTGCCGCCCGCGGCGGCCATAGCTCAGCTATTGCCGCGGGCGGCATCGCTGTCGCGGCGCCAGAGGGCGAGGCGGGGGGTGCTCGCCAAGGCCGATGCCGCCTACTCGTCCGTACAAGCCCTGGAAGTCATTGCTCACCTGCTGCGAGACACGCGGTGCTACCTCGAGGAGGTCGCGCGGCGGGAGGAGCAGGAACGGATGCAGCTGAGAAAACTGGCAAAGTCCATTTTTCGCGTCACGGAAGGGCTGGCGTCGAGGCGCCGCAGGGATAAGGCAGCCGGTGCCGGTGCCGGTGCTGACAAAGCAGGCGACGGCAACGACGACGACGACGGCAATAATCTCGAATGCAGTGACTGGATTTCATCGATGGACTTGCCATGCAAGTGTCTATTGGAGGCGATCGACGGGCTCGATGAACAAATCTCCATAATTTCCATGGCCATCGCAAATACGGCGGAATCCAAGGATATGTTACAGGCGGCGAAGAAGCTGTCAAAGACCCAACGCAGAATCACTCACGAGGCTCATATTAAAAACAGCATGGCGATGAAACGGGATCCAGAGAGCGCCTTGACATCTTCCCTGTCTTTTGCCAAGGGGTCTTTGGAGGACATGTTAGCGCAAACGAATGCAGACTTTATTGACCCAGCTCGCCTGGCCAGCAGGAAGAGGAAGCCCCCCCAACCCTCGGACGCGGATGGTATGGCTGAGGAGGCTGGTCCAGACAAAAAACTGAGGGCGTCCGATGAAGAAAACTTGGAAGTCATTGAGGTCATCGAGATGCCCAGTCTCATGGAAGGGTCTGGCATGTACTCGCCCCTGGAGACCGCGGCATACATAAGCAACATAATTGCGTGCAAACCGGGGAGATCCTACATCAATGCGTACAAGGAAGAGATGATTGCGCAAAAGTTGGTGCCCGTGCAGAAGTCCCAGCTCAATGCAATAGTTGCGCAGTACGGGGGATCCACGAGGCCCCTAGCGCCGCTGTGAGTGCACGCCACCCCATAAGTATCAATCGATGACGTCGGCCCGTATTTTTTCATGTCTCATCATTCTTATTCTATGGCATGCAGTCACTGGAATGAGAAGAAGATACACAGGGACTTTGCCTGGGACAGCCTCCTGGTGGGTTATCATGATAGCCAGACCAGAGGTTTGCCATGGTCGAGTAAGCGCCCTTCATTGCCACTATTTCGCCTCGTACCCAAACGCTCATAAGCCCTTGCCTCTCAACTCCCTCGAAAGTCGAGGATACTCGCAAAACCCTTCACGCTGCTGCGAAGGAAAAGGGAATGTCAGTCCCTGGAGATCCGTCGATCGAGGTGCGCCACACAGCGCTCGTAACGCTACACCAAACACAGAATCATATCAGCGAGCAAATTCGGATTCAGGAGCAGCGGTTGAAGGAGATGCCCCCATCGGCTGCCCCCAGAAAGGCACATGGCTACTCAACGAAGAGAAAACATGACCGATTCGAAAGGAGCAATGAGAAATACGACGGCATTTTCCTTCCAGAGCCGACGGGGGGGGAACTGGTGTACACACCTTCAGAGACTGTTTTGAACATTACAAATTTTATGAACAGGGATCCTCCGCCAAGTAGGACTGAAGTTCGCTCGTACAAGGAGAAGATAATAGCCGAAGGATTCATTCCCATCTCTATAACGCAGTTGAATGAGTTGTTGAAAAAACACGGTGGGCCAGGCAAGGACCCCGCCCCTGAGTGAGTCATGATTCAATGCCTAGGGAAAATGTGTCCATGTGGGACTTGCGTCACTCATGTCACCGTTTGTGTAGGAGTTGGAACAGACGCGGCAGGAGAGAAATCATTAGCCTTGAAGACCTAATAGAGAAGGTAAAGAGCAGCCGGGTCGAATATTGGACCGTCGATCACACTAGAGAGATTGTGTGGGCGGCAAAAAGGAAGCTGGCGCTGACAAAGCATGGGTCAGATCCCGAGGAGGTCAAACCACCTAACCCGAAATCTGTGACTGTCTACCACACATCGCTCTTGAATGTTCCGGAAATATCCCACAAGATTGCCAAGCTTGAAAAGCCCAAACCTAGATCCGGGCCAAATCAATAAGGGACACATGTCATAGAGCGTTCATTTGCATATCTTCTGCATGAGTCGCGGCCTCGCGAGTTGGAGTTGGCAAACTCTTGGTCACCATCAACATGCCAAGCTGATGATTGCTATCGGTCCTCATGTTCGACGAGAGGAGGGCCCGGCGGTCGGCGAGGACGGCGGCCTGGGCCCAGGCCGTCGGGGCGATCTTCCGTCGTCTCGGCCGCCTCGCGGTGGTGTTAGGAAGGAAAAGCCAAGAAGAGGGCGATCAGGTGGGAGGATAGGGATAAACTCATTGAATCAGGCGAACGCGGCTTGTACGAATTCGAAAAGTGCAAAACAATGGCGCTGTTGGAAATGCATCGAAATGTAAGGTTCGAATCAACTTGTAGCAGCGAGATATGTGGAAGAAAGCGACGCTATTTTGTCTTGAAGAGAGGGAAATATGCCGAGCACAAAGAGCGGTTGATAGCCTCTGGAGAGTGGGCTGAGTACCAATGCATGGGTTGCAAGCAAGTGACCATGGAGAAAACAATGCTTGGAGATAGGTTTACAAAGAGATGCAATCGCCACAATTCGGCCAAATCAAAACAGACCTTCCAATTGGTTGATCGAAAGCCGTAATTGCCAACGCCGGTGGGGAATCGCAGTCGCAATGCTTGATAGCTAGATTGATCGAGCGTTGGTGTTGGTTAAGAAAGCCAGTAACCTGCTGTCAAATACATTCTGCCGCGATTTTTCTCATAAATAGAATTCGCCCCTCGTCACACACAGCACTCCACAAGAGCCTTCATATCATATTCATATTGCCTTCTTGAAGACTTATGCCACGTCGAAAAAAAACCATGCCCAACTCTATGAGTGACGTTTCAGACACGGTGGCACAATTCATTCATGAAAAGGATTTTCTGTCACTAAATACATAATAATTTGTGCATTATGGTTCCTCCCTTGCCAAAGGTTACCTTATGAATCAAAATGCAATGAAAGATGAAAATGTCCCGTCGTGCTCCCACTGAGCGCTTGGTGTTCTCATGGCTCTGGATCAACCCCGCTTGGGCAACCTTCAGAGTTCTGCAGATGGGACAAACTGCACGACAACGCCCTTCATCCAATAGTTCGTCCTTCACCAGGTTGAGAGGGAAAACAAATAATGTGCTCCCATCTGTTGCACGTCAAATCGAGTATTGCGACAGCACGCCGCTGTCCTCGCCCGGGGAAGCGAAAGCTGCCCTCGGACCGGTCGGCCCGCGCCCGCGTCCCCGTTCCCGCGCCCCGCCCCCTCCGACGTCCTCGGCCGTCGAGAAGCTCGAACTCTGCGCGACCCGCAGCTCCTCCGCCCCCGGCGGCAACCTCGGCACGTTCCACCCACGCCCAGGGGGCGAGCGGCACCCACCCTCCCGCTCTCCTCCCCGGCCGTCGTCGTTTCTGAGCATCCGGCAGTAGTAATAGCAGTCGCTGAACTTGACGTCGAGGCAGTCCGGGTCGACGTCGACCTTGGCGAGGAACCAGATGACGTGGTCGGGGGAGTCGGGGCAAGCGATGCGGAGGATGCACATGTCGTATCGCCGGCCGTCGGGGAGGAGGACGGGGGGACCGTCGCGGAAGTACAGCGGGGGCGGCCCCTCGCCCTCCTCGTCTTCCTCCTCGACTGCCGGGTGTCCTTGCTCGTCCTTGGGGTGCGCCAGCAGGTAGACCCCATTGATGTGGCGCACTCCGGCGTTCTGCACGCCGACGCAGTGCGGCGGGGAGGAGGAGTGGTGTCCCGGGCTGAGGTACGGATTGTCGAAGTCGTCTTCGGGCACGGGCAAGACCACGATGGTGGGCAGGCCGTCCCCGCTGTCGGCGAGCCCGGCGTGACGAGGGTCCTCCTCCTCTTGCGAAACGTCGTGGGACGGATAGGGCTGCAGCTGCGGATCCGACGATGTCTCTCCATAGTCGCGATGGCAGAACACGTCGTCCACGTTGCTGCTGCTGCCACCCGGCCGACGGATCTCGCCCTCGTCGGGGTAGGGGAACATGTTCTTTTCCAGCGATGTGACCTCGTCAAAGAGGGATCCGGCGAGGGACACCTCTCCGGGGCTATCATTGTACGGCTTCCAGCCATTGCCGCTGCCACTGTTGTTTCCCTGACGCTGAAAATTGCTCTGCTGCTGCTGTCCGATCCACTGGGTCGTGGGACTCGTCCTGAACTTCTGGAAGCTGTCGCTCGGCTCCGGGTTGAAGCTGACGGGCGTGAAGCTCACGGGCGACAGCAGCATCCGCGAGAACGCCGAGGACAGCCGCGCAGAGTCGTTGGACGGACTTCGCCGTATCGGCGTCTCGTAGCGTCGAGACGTGTTTTTGTTCCTGCCCGACGAGGAGCTCCGCGCGTTCCTCGGACCGTCACGCGGCGGGCTGAGCTTGAACGGTGTGGGCTTCGTCGTCTGCGATCCCGGGGGGCTCCCCTGCCCCGGATCTCTCGGGTGCGAAGCGCCGGAAAGCTGCTGCCGCTGTTGCTGCTGCTGCCTTTGGTTGCTCTGCGATCTCCGCGGCGGCGACTCGTGGTACCGCCCGGTCTCCGATTTATAGTAGCTGGTGGGGGCTATGTTCTTATACCCCGACCGGCCCCGTCCGTCCCCGCTCTCCGGCGTGACGAACGCATGCGCTGTCCTCATCCCGGCAGATGATGGATCCCTGGGCGGCCGGTGGGGGTGGTGGCCGTCGTCGGCAAATTCCTCCTGCTCTGGGTCGATCGATCGGCTGGGATGAATGCCCTCCTGCCGGCCTCGTCGTTGAGAGGAGGCCGACCTGGACCGGCTGGCCGACCGGGACGCAGATCTGGCTCCACCTGCACCACTGTCACCGTACCAGGCCCCGACGTCGTCCGTCTCGTCGTCGTCCGGACTTCCGTCCTCGTTGACGAGCTGCAGGTTTTCCGCCTTGGCCACCACGGCGTTCTGCTGCGAGTCCGTCCCCTGGTCGCCGTTGTCGTCGGCGATCGTGGCCGTGTCCATCCGCCTCATCCTCCTCCCCTCGGCGTCCCGGCCCCGCCACTCGGGGTCCAGCCGCACCTTCCACCGCCCCGCGTCCTCGCCGTCCGCGACAAGCTTCGCGATCGTCCCCGTCCTCCCGTTCCACCCCGCGTTCTTGCTCAGCCCGATCAGCCGGACCCTCCTCCCGGCCAAGCCCCGGCTCAGCGCCCGCACCCGCTTCGTCATGGCCTTCGCCGCCGCGGCCGCCTCGTCCTTCCGCGCCGCGGCGCGCGCGAGCTCCTCCCGGGCGTACTCCTCGGCGGTCTCGGCGTGCTCCGCCTCGGCCTCGGCCAGGCGGAGCTTCTCGGCCGCGGCCTTCGCGCGGTCGGACGCGTGGCGGTGGAGCGAGTGCGACTGACGGTACGCCGCGAGCGACGCCGCGCGGTGGGACGCGTGCGCGGTCAGGATGGCCGTCAGGGCCGACAGGGGAGTCAGGGAGGGCGCGGCGCCGCCGTCGTCGCCGTCGCGATCGCCGCCGTCGCCGCCGCCGCCCTCCCCCGATTCCGGCCCCCGCCGAGGCGAGGCGGACGTCGGGGGCGTCCCCGCCTGCGGATGCGGGACGCGCGGGAGGGGACGGGAGCCGTCGAGGCTGGGACTCGCGCTCTGCGGGTTGCCCTTCCGCCGAGGCGTGTTGGAGGTGGATTGCGAGTGGGACGACCGGGGGCGGGACGCGCCGCCGGCCGGGCCGACGTCGTCGCCCTCGCCGTCGTCGTGGGCCGGCATCCGCTGTTGCCGACTGGAGCTGCGCCCGCGCGTCGACGACTGATCTCGGACGCGGTAATGGCCCTGCGGCTGCGGCTGCGGCTGCGGCTGGTGCTCTTGCTGATATTGCTGTTGCTGCCGCGGCCGCTGCTGCGGCGAGTGGTGCCGCGGCTCTTCCCAGTGGCGGCCGTGCGACCGGAACTCGGACGGCGGCTCCATGATGGCGCCGCGCCAGAAACAAAACTCGCGACCCTCTGACTCCGACCCCGACGAACTGGCCTCCGACCCTACGCGGCGAACGAGAGGGCAGTTGCCAGGGTTCCGGCGCCGCGTTCTAGGGACGGGGACGATTGATGCGTCGCCGACCCAGACGATGCGTCGAGCCCTATTGTAAAGGAAGTACTTTGGGGCAATGTACGTCCAGGCGACGCAGCCTAGGGTTCTTGCCCTCCTCGAAACGATACGAAACGAGAAGCACTTCGTGCATCGATTGATCGACAATCGATTCAGATGAACCGATGCCGATGAACCCGGGTTGAACGGGCCGGGTTTGGAGTTGGAGAGGCGCAGCCGACGCCACCGACGCGCCGCGAACCGCGAACCTTCACGAGGAGGACTGCGAGCGGGGTGTGCGCGAGCGGGAGGGGAGGCCTCTTGTAAAGCCGTTCGGCTTCTCACCGGGAGGAAAAAGAGTTGGTTGAGTCCGACCATGAAGCCGTTCGGCCATGGTTCGGTCATGTGCCTATTCCGGATAGAGCCGTCGTTGGAACGTTGGACAGCAACACACCGGACAGAGCTAGTTTTAGCGATAAATGTACGAACTTCTAATATAGAATAATACTGAATATGATCGCCAAAATAGACGCCGTCCGGTGTGTTGCAGCAGACATCAGCTATCAGCTATCGTAGCCGTAGCCAGAACAGCAAAGGCAAAGCTTCGCTTTGGAAAGCTTCCCCGACTTTTGTGGTCCTGTCGAAAATAGATGAGCTCCCGGTCTGTCGGCAGCACTTTTTTGCGCGAAAGAGCTTCCGGATGCCAATGAGAAGGCATAAGAAAACCGAGAAATCTTCAAAATTTGGCCTTTCGATGAACCCTTCTTATTTGGATTTGAAGAGAATTGAGACGACCTTTGGCGTAATAAACTTGTATCAAACTCGGTATAATATCATACTTATTCCTACATGAGTGAAATAGATCGCCTACGCTACCTACCTAACTCAAGGCCCAAGTGTACATTTTTAATTAACAAAACTCGCGACCTCGCGCGCGCGTGGCGAAAAAGATAAAAACCACGCGTTCGCCGAACCATACTTGTCTTACGAAAAATAAAAAAGTTCGAATCTGTTCCCCGTGGAGTTTACTGATCCTACGTAGAAAAGCTGGCGTTCGCAAATCGTCCGATCGATCGACGATGAAGATCCCCCCATGACCCGCTGGAGCCAAAGCGGAAAGGAAGAACCAAGAGTGGCTTATCTCCACTCCCGCCCCGCACGCTGACGGTTCAGACCCCGTCCTGGGTCTCTGTCTGTCTTCAGCGGCGTGGCGGCTTCCGAACGTCGCCAGCCGGACGTCCACGACGTCGGCGTCGGTGTCGCCAAGTTCAAGGGCACAAACCCGCTGAAGTACGACACTAACGGGAAAATGGGATCATCAACCCGTCGGATTGCATGCTGTCCGGAAAGTGGCGTACTTCCACGTTTTTGTTGATCTCGGGTGGAAGGGGGCCTACGGCGGATCGGCGGCCATGGTCGACGTCTTGGGACGGTGGAAAAGGTGATTGCGAGTGCGTTGGTGGTCGTCGATCGCGACGCCGGAGACGGGGCGGCGAGAAGGGTGTAATAAATGGGGGCCCTGGTGGGGGCGGGGGCAATCCCCACCACGGTGGAATCGAACGAGAACTCCTCCAATATTTTCTACTGTACGACAATACCAGTTCTACGAGGAACAGATTAGATCAAAATTTATTTTTCGTCACGCAAAGAGCGCGGATGAGCGCGCCAGATCAAACGTGCACTTCGACCTTAAGGTGGAAATTTACTAGATACTTTGTCTCGATTTTTATTAGGTACTAAACATATCGGAGTACGCCTGTAGTTCTGTATCATAATTACAGGAGGGCGGGCGCTTTTTGTCAGGAGGGAAGGCAGGATTGCGCGT
>JALLPA010000167.1:0-19177 GCA_036939895.1 Thalassiosira exigua
CGAGCCACCAAGTCCAACGAGAGGACAAGGCTCCATCAAACGACCAAGCGATCACGAAGACCATAAGCTTGAGATCTAGGGGACGCCCTACGATGATCTGCGACAGCTTACTTTGCCTCTGGCAAAACAAACCTCTGCCGAATTTGCGTTAGGGGCATTGCCTTTACGCCAATAAAGACAAACTATGCCGAAATGTTGTTTCTAATGGATTGCCCGAGCGAATGTGGGCAGGCTGGATTTGCTGATGAAACCATGAGATACATACCTTGCGGGGACGAGGAGCATGGATGACGTGTCGAATCACATGTAGCACGATGAACATGACTAGCTAGGCCCACGGCAATGGAGCAATGCATAGCGCGGGACGTAGCTTCGCGCATCAACCACGCTTCACGGGGGCAAGTAGCATAGCATAGCATAACAAAAAGAGAAGGCTGGAAATGAAACGTGGCCGTAGCGCGACGCGAGCAGGAGCAGCGGAACGAGTCGACGTGGACGACGTCAACAACGATACAACATGCCACGGAGACAAGAGCCTGGGACAGGCCGAGAAGGAGCGGGCCGAGATCAAGCAGCAGCCCACCAAGGCGGAGCAAGGCCTCAAAGGACGAGAGGCTGCATTGCATGCCGCGGAACCTGAACCTACCGAGTCACGGGCGTTGAAACCAACCGCCGCGATGCCGACGAGTCAAAGGAGGATGACGGCAGGGGCGAGGCAATCCACCCTGCGAGTGCGGGTGCACGCGAGCCAACACATTGCGAAGGAAAGAGATCGAACAGCGGGTGTGCGCCCCAGGGCGCTATGAACATGGCCAGGAGGAGGACGCGAGATCAAGGCCATCATCAAATAGATCTGAGCAGAGGCAACGTCGCTGAGACGTCATGTCGAGTCAAGAGCAGAAGAGTGGCGCATCAAGCACGTACGAAGCTAGGTGACTACTAGGTGCAAGCCACACCTCGCGACACAAGCCAACCGAGCGTGCAATGGCTGCAGAACGACGAGCACTGGAGAACGGTTGTCGAGCGATACGCTGCGAGGAGCTAGAGCAAGAGGAGCACGCAAGCGAGAAGCCTGAGGCAAATACGCTGCGAGGAGCTAGAGCGAGAGGAGCACGCAAGCGAGAAGCCTGAGGCAAAGGAAGAGTTTGCAAGACGCCACAACCGAGGTGATGGACGCGTTGCTGGAGTTTCAACTCAGCGCATCATAGGTGAAGTGCGATTGCAGAGAGTGCGACAACACGAAGCGTCGAGCGAGTTGGCCTAGCGCCATGTCAACACATCGATGACCTAAGGTACTGCAGGGAAGGACAAGCTCGGTGACAGACTGCACGCCCGGAGGGGGCACGACCACACTTAGAGCACCGGAGCCATCGGCGCAAGATGGACAAGCAAGGACGGAAAGGGTCCAGGGCGCAATCGAGGGCGCGTGGCAAGGGAGTGCAAGGCCGGGACCATCGTTCTCGGGGACAACGAGAGGCTTGACGGCGGCAAGGCCGCACAGGCCACAGTGCATCGGATCTAGTAGACGAAAGGTTCAAGCATTGAGCAAGAGACAAGACCAAGCAGAAGTGGAATACGAGGGGGAAATAGGGGCTCACACCAACCTCATCATAAAAGGGCGCGACGGAGCGCCTTAGTCGGAAATGTCCTTTTTTGGAATGTCCAAAAACGGTCCAACTGGACAAGCAAATGGACGCGTCCTGGACACGTTCTTTTTGCGTCCAGGACATGTCCTGGACGGGACTCAATTTTGGACCTCATTGGAAAGGGTAATGGAAAAGGAGCATGGGACATTCTGAGGGACGTGTCCTGGCATTGCCTACACGCTACCTGTACTAAGTCACATTGAAATTTCCATCAAGCACCAATTATATACAGTGCTGCTACAGTACTGTACACATATAGTATTTTGCCTCTAGGGCGTCTACTTTACTGTAGTATCTACTATACCGTGCATACAATATGGTAAAATATATTAAGTCCTACGTACACACTTGTTCCCACCAAAAGCAGTGTATCGCCGAGAGGATGAATAATGTCGTAGTGTCTATGTTATTGTAAGTCTACATTACTGTATCACGACTGTAGTAATAGTATATGATATTTCTTGTATGATCAACTAAAAGCAATTGATAAGCTATAGCTGTGAAGAGTCCTAATTGAGTTAGTGAGAACAGGCATACAACAGTGCGATTATCAAGGTTCAATTGCACATGCCGCACGAGCCATAACATGCGACAATCAACTTGTGGCGTGCCGCGCTGGCTTCAGGGCGGTTGGTTCCAGGTTCCGGCGAGCGCGAGACGAACCGGCAAGCAATCGGAGCACTGCAGTTACTCCAGATGGTGTCGGCGGCCTGCGCCCAGCACCCGCCATCATGATGATAGGCTTCGATCATCAATCATCGTGCCGGATAAGATGCTTGAGTATTGAACCTTGCACAATCACCCACGACTCAAGCAGACATTGGATACATCCCATGTCAATGAGCCGGGATGACTTTGCCAGGATATTGTCAAAGGGGATAAGGGGGTAAAATGCAGTGTGTGGCGAGCACGGACACAATCTGGCTATACACTTCGAGAACACCCTTGAAGAGAGTGCCTCATCATCTGCTTTACCAACATTGTATGTGAAGTCTGCCCACAAAAGGACGACCCCAACCCCACAAGAATCACCATCGCAGAGGGTCAGATACATGTTCCTCCTTGAGATATCAGCACCCAATCAGCTTCGCTTGAGCTGGTCAAGCTCATCTTCAATAGCTTGCTGTTGTGTCCAGGTGCCAAGTTTGATGCCTTTGACAAAAACATCTATCTCTCTGCATCAATGGAACGTCCCAAGTACGCCGAGATATGACTCCATGACATCCCAGCAGGAATTTTTCAAGGAGAACAATGTAGGGCTTGATCTCCACAGGAACTGGATCCACTTCAAGATCGTCCTCACCTGTTATAGTTTGCCTCAGCCAAGCAAGCTGGAAAATGACTTGCTCCACGGGTGCCTACGGTAGTGGTAACTGACTAATTTGAGGCGGCCACACCTGGCCTGTGCCTATGGCACAACACCTTGAGACTTTTGGGTTGAGTACGTGGGCAAATGTCATGTTGAATAGCTATTGAGTGTGATTGTGCTCAAGGAGCACTACAAAGATGTCTCCGAAGATCAGGGCGGCAAAAAACGCTGGAAATAACCTGGCATGGAACCCCCTCCCCCCCCTTCCCCCACCAAGACCACCAATTTTGCTGCCTCTCCATGGAGGACTATATCAGGCAATTCCCGGCCAAGTTCAGCCATCCTACTCCCAACAAGCCACTGAACTTGTCACAGAAGCAGCAGGGTATCCAGTATGGTGCCAAACAGCAGCTGGCTGTACCCAAAAGATACAAGCTCCACCCTCAATGAGCGGGATAGCAGACGTGTTTAGGCAATCATAAGGGCTGTCTTCTACTTTGCACGTGCAGTTGACAACAAACTACTTGTCACCTCAATGTAATGAGGGCACAGCAAGCGCACGCCTCTGCAACTGAAATAACACACGAGGCAGTTGATCAACTGTTCGTGTACTGCATTACCTACCCCTGTGATGGTTGCTGGATCCATGCTGGCCATTCAGATGCCGACTTTCACAAAGAAATCAAGGGGCAAAACCGTGTGGGTACCCACATCTTACTCTATGAGACTGAGCCCTTCCCCAAAAGAAACAACCCAATTCCCGCCATCGCGCGAATCACCAAGCTAGTTATGATAAGTTATGGCCTTGGCATCCAAAGCCAAAATGGGCACACTGTATGTCACAGTCAAGGAGATGGCGCCCATCCACCAGACGTTCATTGAGATGGGCTGGCCACCGTTGCCCACCCTACTCCAAACGGAAAACTCCACACCACAGTGGGATTAGTTAACAAGACAATTGTGATCAAGAAACTCAAGTCAATGAACTTGTGCTACCAATTGCTACACTGTAGCCAAACCAAAGACCAGATTGCTTTTATTGGGACAGCAGTAAACATAATTGTAGAGACTACAACTCCAAACATCACCCAACTCCCTTGTCCATCACTTTGCCCAATGTCCCCTATTTGCAATGATGTTGGGTTCTGCCCCAGCTGCCTAGGTACCTAACGGCTAGCAACCCAACGCACACACACATTTTTTGGAGGTCAAATTGTACTAATATCCAAGTGACAAGTTCTTGTTAGAGGTATTTACTTGCCAGGGCTACACAAAATTGCAACATACAAACATATGATACTTCTGACTCTCAGTTTCACTACTAAGCCAGCAATGGTTTATTGTCAAATACCTACTTTACACATCTACACGTCTACATTTCCTCTGGACTCCAGTCTCAGGCTGTCTCAGGCACAAGTTCATGGTCTTCTAGCGATAAACTAAGCACCACTGTGTAACATACCTCTCTTGCTCTTCAGTATGCAGATCGGAGAAACAATGTCATTATGATTGCAGACTGACCCAAAGATGACGAGCATCTATTTTTCACAGATCTTCTTGAGTGATGGCATGTCATTTAAAGAGGGGAGGGCTGTGAAGCAGACAGAAATATGCAAAGAAATGACTGTGCGCTTGTCAAAAGTACCTCCTATAAGGTGTTGAGTTTTGCCTTGGAGCACATAATCAGAATCAAAATTGATACCCCCTTTCTTGAACATCACATAGAACTAATCAACTAGGCCTTCCTTGCCAACGAGGAGTTTGAGAAGGATGGTTATCTGACACAGATTGCTGAGTTGTCCAAAGGAAAAGCACTCCTTCTTTATTCACAAAGGTTGAATCAGAAGTGTCACATCTTAAGCATTTTTGTCTTGGTCAACTTCATTTATGAAGATATTGCACGGTCAAAGATAAAACTTCCCACCCCAAGGTCAAAATCTGGAACAGCACTCATATACTTCAGCACAGCAATGTGTGTCTACATTTGCAGTTTCTGCTCGAAGGAGACCGAGGCAAAGCAGCTGTCGAGGCAAGTTCTCAAGTCGGAGCCTATCACATGCATTGTGGCATCAGCTTCTTGACACTTGTCAGCAGCAATGAGCTCGCTGACCTGTGGCTGCACCTGTCCCTACCACAAGTTTACATTATTGGACTACAGGTTCTTGTTGATTGCTTGCTTGGTCTGGGTCACATACATGCACTGTGTAACCAGGCCTGCTGACCTACGGTCATGCTCTAGTTGAATACTTCTATTCTGATTGCCTTTATCTTTTCGAGTTTAACAGCTGAAGATTATCTACAATCCTAAAGGATGATTACCTGTTGGTGGCCAAATGACTGCCTTCTATGATTGTGAATGGTGCAGTTCATCACTTTGCTGTAGGAGATCTCCAAGTTCAACCCTGTTCACAAGAAATTGCACAGGTAGAAATTGGAGACATACAGGGCAGCCATCAATTGTGATGAGGCCCTCGAAATAAGGTGACATGGTTGCCATCAGAACTTCTTCAGTATGTATGGCAACACTTGTGTGTCCAGTGTAACAATGGATTTTTCACCGAGGCTAAGATTGTTCAGAGTCAGAAATTGATCTCCAAAGAAACCCCTCCATCCAAGGATGACGTGCACACTTTTCGGGGGAAATGTCCGTCCATAATGCTGCACTGATTAAGAAAAGGCACATATAGCAAGTGTTGAGTAAGGCGATATAAGGGACTATCATTACATGGGGTAATGATTGCCGGAGTGTTGAGGGTCGGAGTCACATATTGTCACGTTTCCTGACCCATTACACATAGCTGGGCGCCCTGATGGCTGGCAGGCACACAAAAATGGATGCAAGCTGGTTGTGGTTGGTTTTTAGGTTTGTACCGGCTCCTTTATGGAAATATGGCCTTATGGTTAAAGATACACCCATGGGGAGAGAGAGATGACCCAAGATACTTATAGGTGGACCCTATTCACCTTCTTAAAGTATCTTGGCACCACAAATTTTGCACTGGGGCGAAGAAAAAAGAAAAATCGATGGTCCGATTGGCGTCCGCTGCAATGATCACTTAAAATGACCCGATGACCTTCAAAATGAAGGTAGAGATGGGGAATAACCTCTACGAATCGATCCTTGAAAGATTTGGTAATCGGTTGACTTTATAGGGTCCTACGTTAGAATTTACGTAGCTACGCCAATATTTTGCAAAAAAAGGGGTGTGCCAGTATGCCTGCTAATCTCGTAGTGGGTTTGACCATCTTGGTGGTCATGGACCCAAGATCATCACATGCATAGAAAGAGTTCCTGTAAGCTCATTAAATTGTGCTTTGAGACAACCAAAAGAAGTCTACGTCCACAACTATTACGTTAGAGTGGGATTAGCTACCCGCTACCCTAATGCCTCACAACAATCTACGAGTTAATCATCTGATATTCACCAGATTGAGATCACATCAAGAACAAGCAGCATAAATGAGACAAGCTACATACAAGAATCAAAGACGTGAACAATACTGTCTGCAATGTCGCGGCTTCTCACACTATATACACATAACTTGCCTGATGATAATGAATTTCAGGCTTGGCCACTGCGATGCAAGTAATTGGCATTGGATATTTCTCATGTCTCTGTATGATCTTATTCAACCTTACGTAGCGTCTTGAACACCATAGTAATTGCATATGGATTAGTGCATCACATGACATGGATGTGAATGTTACTTCCAACATTGACATCCATTGTAAAAAGAATAACAAATTCCACACTGAAAGGCTGGATCAAGGCGACAACGGAAAACCTGAGTGAGCGTGATGTCATCAGGTTTGGCCCCCAAAAGGAACAAGTTGAAGAAAGCTGCAAGGATGATGACATCCACAGCTGTACGTGCTAGTCTTTCAAAGGCTCCTTCAAAAGTTGGGAAGCAGAGATTATCTCACTTTACCCAGAGACAAAGGCAAAGCAACTTGATCGTCATTGTCAGGCGAAGCTGAAGGAAAAGGCAAATATTGACTTATTGAGTCGCAATAGTAAAAAGCAGACAAATTTAACCCTCTACTTCTTGAGGTCTTGTTGCGTCAAGACATGTGAGGACACGGCAGACATGCTTCCCAAGAGTTGAGATAAGTGGAAAAGGGGATGTTGCAGGGGCTACCTACATGGCAGATTTGTGAAGATGAGAGGCTAGTACTATGAGTAATTTTCAAGACAGGGACATTGAGATTGAATACAATCTCAAGTAGAACTTCAAAATCAATTAGAACATCATCATAACTTTTCATAGTTTGCTGTTTTTATTGTAGATCATGGTCCAATCTAACATAAACAAAGTACCTCTGAAACAATGGGAATGTCGCAATTCATATCTGATGCTTTCAGGAGGTTGAAATATATTCTCACAGGCATGTTTGGATTGTATCGAAAATGCAATCCACTGCACCGTCAACAGGCCAATAGAGCTCAAGACACAACACAAAGGCTGGCCATGTAAATTGTATTCCAAATTGAAGCATATCTGTGAGAATTGAGTTTGTCATAAGTAAAAACGAAGGAAAACCCGGGGGGTTGACACTCAAATCCTCGATGATCACTTCAACGAAATTAAGAAACCATTCAATGGTGGCCCCTCCTTCCGCCCAGATCTCGTGCCACTGCATGAAGTTTGCACTGCCAACTGAAATTGCGAGCAGCAGATTGTTTCTGATCACTGGACTTGAGGAAGGAGCCTGCCTCATTGACATCAATGGTGTCTCGGATGTCCACCTAGTACACTCGTAGGGGATGTGACTGAGTTTAGTACATGATCCTCTTTGCAAGATTGATTGGCAAATATGCACAATCAGCTGTAGTTGATGTAGCCTTCCATCTCAATCCCAGAAGCACTTCCATTCTGTACACTTGCGAGTTGGAATATGGACCGACAGTCAGAATGAAGCTGTAGATGTGAGCTCGAAATGCAAGTTGTTCCAGGGCCCGGCCCTGAACTTCCCTCTCCCTGTAATGGTTACCCATCGCATGCTTCGGGCAGATGTCACCAGCAAGATAGAAGTCAACGCTCCACCGTTAGCCTTTTGTGATCAAAATCTCAATTTGGTACCCACAGATAAAATGAGACAGCCAAATAAGAGAGAGAGTAAACTATCGGTAATCCGCCGGATGTACAGTACATGTAAGAATTGCGTAACTTACGGTTGAAACTCATGATAATTTGACGATTGATTTAAGAAGTTTGAGGAAGTAAATCCAGCGGAAGGAAAGGAGCAGAGTGTAGCGGCAGACAATAACTGCAAAGAGTCAGACGATGGATTACCACAGACTCCCAAACGGCAAGCAAAGCAAATTGAAGCCAAACATCAAGAGATCATGCAAGTGCGTCTCGCAAAAAGACGTGTAGAGACAGTGCGGTTGCAGACAGCAGACCTTGGACACACGCAAGCAGCCCTTTTCCAGAATTATTGATATCTTGATGGCAACGGACGCCTTAGGGCGGCCGCTTCGGAAGATATCATTTTTGCCCAACTCCCTCCCCCGGTGCGTTCCAACCTCATGATGTGCCTACCCATGTCAGTGGTATGGGTGCTCCAGGGTCATTTCCCTTGTCTAGCCGGCAGTGACGGAGCCTATTTGAGTGAAGTTTTGGCTTTAGCCGGCGCAATCATGCCCAGTGGGGATTCTGAACGAAGGACCTAACCCCGGATTCAGAATAGGGATTGGGTATGGGTCAGGGGAGCCCAACACACACAATATACTTCATACCGGTTCAAAATGGATACACGATGATTGGTACTTGTTATTCCACTTGAGTTTGATCTCCCTCTCGTCGTATTCTTCTGTCTATGTCTACCTTCTTTGCTGCTCCGAGTTGATTAAGTTTGGGTATACTGAGAACATGACCCTGCATATGCATCTTGATAACTTCACACTTCACGTCATCAGAGTAGGGATGTTGAGAGAGAGGGGACTGACAAGTCCCAGTAGACAGACGGCCTGAGCCGAGGGTCTAGGACGAATGCTTGATGATTCATTTTTGCTGGTACCAGTCACAACACAACGTGTTGGTGATTTGATACTAGGAGCTATAATCAGACATAAAAATGGCTAACCATAGCCTGGTAGAAGGTAGAAGGAGAGGTTAGCATTTGTTTTTGACCGACAGCAGCGTCAGAGATGGCATAAGTTCAGATCTATGTCATGCTGATGTCGAGCGGCAATGGGGGAACGGGCGGTTGCCGTGGCACGGATTGTGATGAGGGCAGTGGGTGACAGGTAGGCAGTAGAACTATGGACAGGACTTGTCTGACAGGTGGAACGTACGCCCTATGAAGGAGTATGAAGCAATTAAAACGGGAGATCTTCAGACCGCTGTAAGAGATCTCCCCCCATTGATCTGAAAGATGTAGTAAATGGACTAGCTGGACTAGTGACTGGTGCTAATGACCGACAACTAACTCAGTTCTCCTCAACATCACTACAATAGCCCCCGAATTCCCTGTCAGTGAGTTGCTGCCTGGCGACCCATCCCATCTCCCTGGAAGTGCTATAAATAGCTACATAGGTATTACAAGCTATCAACTCATCTCAACATGTTGGACTTCCCTTCATAATTGAAGTCAATTGAAATGGACAACATCAGCCAATGTTTGGGGAACAGCATCGGTTCCAATGCCAATCCTGGGTACGCGCATCGATGATCCGCCTTCCTCAACACACCCCAGTGACCTGATAGGGAGGAATGTTCCTGGCGTCTGTTCTTCGCAGTTCGTACGGGATCGGCATGCCATCGGTAGACCCCACGGCTTTGGCCGTTGTAAGACATGCCACGAGGACGGTGGTAGAGGGACCTAATGTTATATGGCAATTAATGTTAGAGATAATGGATGTAAAAGCAGGGTCATACCAAACAAACAGGCCAAAGGTATACCTGAACGAAACTGGAAGAATATTTTAATGTCCAATGAGAGGGAAGACAAAATACATGCAATGCCCTTTTATTTTTCTCTCCTTTAACATACATCCGGCCGTCCACAACGTCCGAACCACACGCATGATGTCTAGTGACTAATATCTAGCACTCTAGTAGCCCTGCTTCAACGAATTGATAGCATTCATTTTGTTTCACATGTGCGCACTCCTGGGCATCAAATGATGGACAGCACAACTCTCTCAAATATCTGGCCTGAATGTGCCCAACTAGTTCTAGCAAATCCTACACTGGGCTAGATGGCATATACATTAGATTGCAACAATGAAGCCGGAGCCGTGAGTGAATCGCATAACCTTTCCAACAAGGGACAACAAGGGAATAAAGCCTTATTAGACATACTCGCTTTTTGTGCGGCAGGAGTCGCTCTATGAGCTCCAAATAACGATGGCAGTAGTAGGGAGTAAGTTGAATCATAGGTAACCCACCCGAGGCACGCAAACCATTTGCTTCTTTACACTTCCTCAATTTTTGGTGACATGAAGCGAGCAGAATGAATTCTTCATGTTCGGCGCAAACATGTCCGCTATCTAGTGTCGTGAAAGCGAAAGCTGGAACCACTTCCTTAACAAGAAGAGGACCCCTGCTTCCCCCAACTTGCCCTCTGCGATCTCAGCCCTCATCCACGAATCATCTGACACCCAACGATTGCGCCCTTGCCCAAAACAAACCAATCACCCTTAACTAGGCCCCACGCCATCCCCCCCCCCCCCCTTCCCCTTCCCAAGTGAGCCTGAGTGCCATTTTCCGTCCAAAGTTTTGATCAGTCCAGAGTTCTCCTCATCCCCACCTCGTTGGGTTGAAAGACAGTCCCAGGACTATCCATAGGGTCGGACAGGGCAAATTCGAAGCTTCAACGATTTTCTCAAGAACCCCCTCGCCCCGTCCCTTCCAACGATTCGGCCTCCTCCCGCAGATCCTCCAGGAGCTCCAGCGCGCCCTCCACGTCCTTCGCGATCCTCGCCGCGACCTCGGCGCGGTGCTTCAACACCTCCCCCTCGAGGTACGCGACGCGCTTCTCCGCGAACGCCATCGCTTCCGGGAGCGTCATCTCGACGTAAAACCCGAAGCCGACGTCGACGTACGCGGCGCGGGGGTTGGGAACCGAGGCGCGGCAGTACGCGGCGCCGTGGGCCAGGTCCACGACGGCGCTCGCGGCCCCCCCCGCGGCGTCCGACGACGGCGTCGAGCCGACCAAGGCCTCCTCCAGCGATCGGAGCTCGTCGCGCAGCCGGACGTACTCGGAGATTTCGGCCTCCGTCCCCTCGCGCGCCTCCACGGCGGCTTGGAGCTGGGGCTGGAGCGTCTGGGAGATGAAGCTTCCGTACTCGGCGATTTTCCTTCGCAGTTCGTCCATTGCTGGGGGGCGGAGGAGACGAGTCGAGGTCGAGGCAGGGTCGAGTGGCAAGCGGCAAACAGAGGATAAGCAAAGGGATGACATTACATATCTGTAAAATTGTGTACGATACTCAATCATATTATCATCAACTCAAATTCATCAACCATTTATTTTAAAACGTCTAACAAGAACTTGATGAAAATATGTTCTTTATTAGTAGTATATCTAAACAAATTTGAATTTTTTATTACGTTTAGATTTTAAAATATTTTAAAATGACGTGTTTATAATAGCTGCAATATTGATAATATTAAGTATCAAAATAAAAAGATACTAATTTTACACCCCTCACCATTCATCAAGCTTCTCGTCGGCTCCAAAAATCCAAACCGAGCAGCAACCGTCAAAGACAAAGAGGCAAAGGCCATCCAGCCAAACGACCATCAATCATGGGCGCCGACGCCGACGCCGCCGCCAGCAGCGCCAATGACGCCGCCGCGCCGGCCTCCTCGTCCGCGCCCGAGGTGGTCGACGTCACGATCCACCCCCTCGTCCTCCTCTCGGCGACGGACCACTACCACCGCGTCGCGCGGGGCACCCGAAAGCGCGCCGTGGGCGTCCTCCTCGGCTCGGCGACCCGCGGACACGTCGACGCCACGAACTCCTTCGCCGTGCCCTTCGAGGAGGACTCGAAGAACGCGAGCGTCTTCTACCTCGACCACAACTACCTCGAGAACATGCTGGCCATGTTCCGGAAGGTCCACGCGAACGAGCGGGTCGTGGGCTTCTACTCCACGGGACCGCAGATCCGCCCGAACGACCTGCGGATCCACGAGATCGTGCGGCGGTTCGTGCCCGCGGGGACGGCGGTCCCGCCGGTGTTCGTCATCGTCGACGTGAGGTCGGGGAGGGAGAGCATCCCCACCACGGCCTATCGCGTCGTGGAGGAGGTGGATTCCAACGTGCCCCGAGGAGGGGGGGACGGGTCCGGGTCCGGCGGAGGCGCGGCCGAGGTGCGCAAGTCCTTCGCGCACGTGCCGTCGCTCATCGGCGCGATGGAGGTCGAGGAGGTGGGGGTGGAGCACCTGCTGCGCGACATCAACGATCCGACCGTGACCACGGTGGCGAACCTCGTCAAGGCGAAGCTGTCGGGCTTGTCCACGCTGACGGAGAAGCTGGTGGAGATGAAGGACTACCTGACGGCCGTCGCCGAGGGACGGATGAAGGCCAACGCGGAGATCATCGCCAACATGCAGGCGATCGTCAACTTGCTCCCGAACTTAAACGTGGAAGAGCTGGTGCGGAGCATGCTGGTGAAGAACAACGACATGCAAATGGTGATCTACTTGAGCGCCCTGATCCGGTGCGTGATCGCCCTGCACGATCTGGTGCTGAACAAGATCGCGTACAACGACGAGATCGGGGACGGATTGGGAGACGTCAAGGAGGAGAAGGCGGAGAAGAGCGACGCCGGCGAGGAGAAAAAGGAGGACGATGGGGACTCGAAAGCGAAGGGGAAGGCAAACTCGACGAAAAGGAGCTCGTGATATGGCTCAGCTGGAAGCAATTCATTGTAGTTGCTGGTGTTGCATAATGACGAAAGGAACAAAACAACTAAACCTTCGAGTCATTGCGCTGACTTCTTTGTCTTGTCAGAGAAGTCGCTGCGAACTTGTGGAGTTAATATCATGTTCAAATCTGCAAAGAGATTGATAAACACATTCGTTGACACACATGCATGCAATTGTTGTGTGAGCGGGCTTTTGGCTGACACAGAAACAAGCTCAGCAGTGAAGTCGATGAGCTCCAGCTTGCAACCCTAGATGCAAGCAACCTCACGGACCCTCTTTGGCATCACATGCCAGCGCAAGGCTCATCCTTGATTTGCGACCACGGCATTACAAGCCAAAGCAGTTCATTTCCATCAGTACAATTCTTATGTGAATTCATACAAACTCTAGCCGTCCTGCGTGTCCATCTGTTGAATACAATCTGTCGCCATAATAATTTCCAATTCCAAGCCTAGATGAATAGGAGTAATGTGTTATCTTCAATTTATGATGATGTTCTGTCAATTGCACACAAAGTTTCGGCACTAATTTTGTTTCATTAGAGTAAATCATAGGCATTGGGGACTGCCAAATCCACAACTGCATTGAACACTTGGTGCTCAACAAAAGGAAGCACATGTGGTCATAAAAATATAGCCCTATCTATGTCACATTTTAATGAGTCTCAAGCTGTCAAATACTGTGGATGCATATATTCAGCTCGTGTTGTCCTGTGTTACCCTCCAATTAGGTGCTGTAGCAGAGCCTGTTCCATTATGGAACTCCATTTGAAGTCAAAAAATAAGTAATTTGCTAGCGTTGTAGAATGATTTCATATTTTTTTCTGATTTGACTTTGTCATTTTTTTGTCAAGCCTACATACTTACACGAGGTACTCTCCTGCTCTCTCCTTTTGGGTTGACACAAAGGGTATTTTTGTTGGCATTGTGCGGTAGGAGTTTTGGTCGTTGAACGGGGGAAGCTACTCTGGGCCCTGGTGGGTCAAGCGTGTATCATGGATGAGAGAGAAGACACCTTTGAAAAATTCAACAAAGAGAAATTCTTCTTACAAATAAGATTGGGCTAGCAATGAGAACTTGATGAGCTGCATTACCTGTACTTGATTTCTCTCTGAACCATCAGTGAATGGAGAGATTGTCACAACTATGGAATTTTCCCGATTCAATGACTCATGATGTGAGGATTCATGTTTGGGTGACAGATAGCTTATATATATATATATAATCGCTTACATTGAGACTTGTTGTCAAATCATCCCCCCGAAATGGCCAATAACTTTCAAACAGTGTGTATCACGGCAAGATTTTCCCTAGCAAAGACTCAAATAAACACAGTTATGAGGAATCGGATGTCCGTTAGCAGGATCTGTCAATTACGGGATGACTTTGGGGCAATGTTTGATATGTTTGGCTGAATTGTTTATTTTGTATATTTCATTATGTAAGTGGGCTAAGGAGGGACACATCAGGTACCAGGTTGTTGACATCTTATACAACCACCAAAGAAAAGGGCAGAGCAATCCGAGCTGCCACACAAGATTTTCAAAAACAAGACTTATCTTTTATTGTTCCTTTATGCAAAGATCAATGAAGGAACAATAGACAAAAAATGGATGGATGACAGAAGCAAGAAACAATATGCTGGCATATTTAGCAGTAATGAAATCAAGTTGACAAAAAACAGATATGAGCAAGAATGAGATTACAACAAACGATTCAGGCTTTGCTAAAAAAAAATCACTTTCAAGCTCATGAACAACCTAAAACTAAAACTATGCTACACTAAAGACTTATTCCTCCCAGCACCTGGCAAGGGAGTCTGGTAATTGTAGGTATGAAATGATCACGAGAGAGCAAATACTTGTTTCAGTTCCGGGTGATATGATGAGAGTCACAAATTATCTACATGCCATAAAAAATCAAAGGAACATGCCCGTTGATATGGTCATTCGTGACAGTAATTATGTCAGTGAATGACTAGATTTGTATATTTCATTGCGTGGTTAGGCATCATTCCAGAGGCAAGTTCATCACACAGAAGGGTAAAACAGTGCATGATTACCTGTTGACACGAAGAAAAACATACACTCTAGGTGAGAACAAATGGTTTGGATTGGGCTTCACATTTACCTTGGTTGTAGCATGATGAATGATGAATGCATGCTTTGTAGAAGGCTGACTCGAGAAGGGATTGTGTGAAGACATTGAATGAATGCAATCACTATGTTGTGATTGGTTCAGTCCATATTGTTTCGGAACAAGATTAATTGGGGGAGATCAGTCTCGTCAAAAATTACTTTTTAGAGAATGTTTACCCATAAACTTCATCTCATAAAGATGATCAGCTCATTCAGTCAAATTCTTTTCTATCCATCTCTCTCTGAGGTGACTGACAGTTGAGTTTTATTTCGTTGGAGGGCAGAAATGGCCAAAGATGGAGGGATACTATACATGAACTGTGATGTCTTTTATTCATTTTCATGACAAGCATTCAAGATATGCTTTCATCAATGTCGTCTCAGAAAGAAAACAAACTCTGAACATCTCGTCGGAGTAGGACGGCCAACACGAGACACAACAAACAACAATGGCAAATATGTAATGTTGGTCCGAAGAATACAACCATGATATTTACGACAGACCTTACTGTGGTCATCTTGCAAATATCACGAGAGACACAATTTTACATACTAATATCTGTTGTACAGAGTTACGACCGGCGGATGATATCACCTGGTAAGGTGTCTATAACAACTTGCTATGATCAAGCAATAATAATAGGTTTTCAACTAGTCAATGCTTAGTAAAATTTTACCCATCCCTATTTGATTACTTCTGCATTAGCCTGCAGCAGTTTCCATGTGAACACAGGGAGAACAAAATGCTCTCAAGGTAGCCTTCGTCCTCCACGGAGCGACTGTTTTATCGGTCACCGCTGCAACGATGGTGGAGGTGGCCTTGTTTGGTTAATGTCTTAGACGCAAACTATATTTTCATAGGCCTCAGATTAATTTGATTTTATTCGAAATACTAAAAACAGTATAAAAATAAGCATCCTATTGTTTATTAATTTTTTTGATGTCCAATCAATGGCTGGAGATTTATTTTTATGATTTAAGTGAGTTTTGTTGATGAATAAAAATGACAAGAACCAAAACACCAAAGAACTTAACTCACCATCTCTAGTGCTAATAATATTTATACGAGGTGTGTCATCTGGGTTCAAATATTCACCAAGAAGTTGTTTTTGGGCTTCTTCAGTGAGTCTGATTTTCTCAACGTGCATAACAGGATATATTGGGCTACACTTCCAATGTCTGACTGAGTTTGAGGTGGTAGAAGTGCTACCTCTGTGCCGGGACAATGTACAAGCTACTACGTCTCAGCTAGAACCTGATATCTGGCCCTCATTCCCATGACTTGGATCTCATCGGTTGGCTCGTATAATTCCGCCCTGGGTTAGAGCCAAAGGTAATCATGACAGGCAACACGCTTCATCCCATTAACTTCTCAAATGTTGGTCAAAATGGGGTATGAAACCCACAATCAAGATTTGCACACATTGTTTTCTGGTGGGCGGGTCAGCGGCCGGGGACCTGGCACATGTAGTCACTATCAGTGGTCCCCTCCAAGGTGGAGTGAACCCTGATATATTGTAGAGACACAAGGCAAAGAAAGTTCCTTGGGTGTACTAGTTTATGATCAAGCCCAGGTAGACAGAGGATAACTGTTGAGCTTCGCTTGCAATCCACACATTTACTTCATCGGGAAGTGGCCAGAACACTAAACAACATGTGGTCTTCCCTCGAAGGTGGCCGAGTTAGACAACAGCAACAGAAACAGACCAACATGTCTAACGAGCCTCAAACTGAAGTGTAGGAAAGATGGGTTTGATGGGGCTTGCATCATAAGTGACATCATCCAAACTCTTGATGTTTTCGTCAGGTACAGATATCTTCCAATCAAGCACCAGCTGTGCGATCATGGCAAATATTTCATTTGTCGCGACTCGTGATCCGGGACAACGCCGCGCACCTTGGCTGAAGGGATCTCTTAGATAAGGATGGTCGAGTACCTCTGACTTGGTGCCCTTCCTTGTCTCAGTGCCCTCGGCGGTCCATCTCTCGGGCTTGAATGTTTGCGATTCGTCCACGAATCCCATTTGAAACATGCNATTGGATTTCTTCGGATCGGACGAGGCGGAGAAATTGCCAGTAGATTGGCGTGGGATTCACTACCGTGGATACTCCGCGGAAAACAGGCACTTCAAGCACACGATGGCGAAGCAGGCAAGCGGGAATGGACTTTTCCATCGCGTTTCTGCAGATCACGATGAGGCTCGCAGGTGCTTTTTCAACTAGTTAGTTACATAGCTTAGGCTTCTTCGTACGAGATATGTCCCATTTGAAACATGCATCCCTTTGGCATGGTTACTCCATGAATATCCAACTCTTTCTTGCTGTTGGTCTTCCACATAGCAGCTACAAACGCTGGGGTGATTCGATGAGATTCGCGAATGCACATGTGAAGGTATGGCGAAACCTTTTTTCCCAGAACGTCAGCGTTCAACTTGGTGCCCTCGGATCCTTTCTCTTTCAATGACGCAGTGAGTTCATCGTTGAGCTTCTGTTGAACATCGGGGTTCAATGCTAGGTGCATTAGATTCCATGCGGTCACACTGCTGGTGGTGTCAACACCTACAAACAAAGCAATAAGACATAACTCTGCCATTTCATCTTGACTAACTTCTTTTGTTTGGCGTTGGCGTTCGATGGCACCCGCAAGATATGATTTCTTCTCCATATCATCCAATTCATTCCTATCATAACGATCGATGAAATCATGAATCTTCTTCAGGCCGATTTCACGGACCGTGGTCCAGTCCTTCTCGAGCTCCTTATACATGGAAGTCTTCGGGTTGACAAGAGACACCACAAAAATCAAGAACATAAGAATTTTCATCAAGCTTCTAAAGTCACTTGTCATCCATTGAAAGGTATTACCTTGTAGAAGGGCAAGTACTTGGTGATCAGATAATGATGCGGGAACATATTCATTTGGTTTGTGGTTTCAAACACTCCAAGAGCCGCGGTGACAAATCGCTCATTCTCAGCATTTGCAGCCTTGACAGTTGGGTCTGTCGAGACAACCGTTGATGTGGTTCGCATTTGTGTTCCAAACATGAACGAACAAAACATGTCTGTGATAGCGAAGTAGGTATGGTATATGAGCAGATAAAGTCGGATGCTCGGCTGCCACTTCTTGAATGCCCCACACTCACCGAAAGCTGTATAGTTGAGATAATCATTGACTTTCTCTCCATGATTCGGAGCCACTTCGCTTGCAGTCGCCGCAGCTTCTATGATGCCCGGAATGAAACCCCGCGCTGCCTTCGGATCTAACATGCCAGTTTGTAAAAATGTTCGATGTCTTTTCCACACATCACCCTTGTCAAAAAGACCATAGTCATATTCTTCTCCGTCTTCGGCAATTTCCTTCTTTGATACAAGGGCCGATCCGGAGTCTTTCATTGCACGGCGCCATGCCCATAGTTTCTCAACTATGCCCGACGGACGGTCCCCCTCAGATCTTACCACCTTGGTCATTTCATTTGCTGCAAACAAAGATGGAGTCGATCAAATTGGGTACCGAAAGGTGCGAACAACCAACAATCTAACCTATTTGCTCACTCACGGTCATAAATATTGTACATGATGCCGTTCAATCCGATCCCAAACCCGGGGAAGCCCATCTCAATGAAGTTACCAAATTTGCGGCGAATCTATTGTTGAACTCGTATTGCTTCCTCAAGTCGAAGCGGGGCACACCCGAATGTTGTGGGATCATGGACCCCACAAAGGGAAGGGATGGGACCTTGTTGAGAATTGGACTGACGGGGCATCCCGTGCCATCGGTTGAGCTCTTGCCGCTCGTTTCCGCCGATGAAGGTGCATTGACCGTGCTCAGAGTGCGGAAGCCAAGACGTGACGGTGCCGCCGCGGCAACCGATCTGGCAGCCTTGCTGGAGACCGAGGGATAGATCATCGTCGGGCAGTTTCGTTTCGTCTTCAAACTGTTTTTTATGGCAACGGTCGGAGCAGGCGAAGCAGGGAAGTGGACGAGGCGGGTTCCGATGCCGATAGATGAGAGCGAGCCGAGAGCGAGAGTCGGTGCAATCGTGCGATCATGGTGCAATCGTGCGCCTCGATCGGCTGTTCGTATGATGAAAGGCGGCTGCCGCCGCTACAGCACGGTGGCCCGTTTTAATTGAGCCTTAGGGACGTTTAACTATCAAGTTACCCCACAGGGGGAACTCTATCTACCGACTATCCTCGTCAGAGAGAAAA